>JAWQUT010000215.1:484174-516053 GCA_033807755.1 Ellobium chinense
CACACACACACACACACACACACACACACACACACACACACACACACACACACACACACAAAATGCTACTGGCCTATGTTGTGTGCTCATTCGCAAAATTATGAAAAATCAAACATCTTTTGGTCCTTAAATAGATCCCCCCACCTTCCACATCCCCCGCCATTCCCGAAATAACCTAAACGAATAAATAAAAATAGTATGTTGATTATTCGTGTGTCATGTGAAATGCAATCTCTTGCTCCCTCATTCTCATTCTCTCTGTGTCTCTCTCTCATTTCTCTCTTTCTCTCTCTCTTTCTCCTATTTTCCTCTTCTTTTCTTCTCTGATATTTCGTCTTCCTCCTTCCATCTTTGGCCACCGACCTCCGTTATCCCCCACCCCCAAAATGCGTGGGCTGCGGGTGCTAGTTACGGCCCTGCACATAATTATTCTCTCATTTTCTCGCACCCTCTCCTTTCTCAAAACATATTACATAATTATATGTTATATTTCTCCCTTTTGCATTTCTAAAATATTGTCTCTGTTTAAATCGGTACTCGTCATTTCAAAGCTGAATTTCCAGTTCAAAGGTGCGTGGGCAAAGCTCCCCACCTAACCCTACCCGATCATAATAATTACATTATAAACCACAGCTCAACATGAAGGGTTACGAGGAGGGGAGATGAACTATTCTGTAATCGTGTCCCCCGAATGCAGCGACTGACGGAAAGAATGAAGTGAGGCTGGCACACCAATACCTGGCCTGATTTTTATAGCTTTTATTTGTCATTATATCACGAGGCAGGAATCGAGGGCAGTAATGTGTACACGTTTTAAATAACCTTGTATCACCGTGTATAAGCCGTGAAATGTGCTCATAAATTATCCAGATCTGCCTCTCCAAACCAACTCTCTGTTCCCCTGCCTGTATTTTCTTTGGTTTGCATTCGGGAACCAGGACGGTAAGTCACCAAGTGAGGAGCATTTCAACTTTTCATGATCTAGTCTAGTTTTATGTTAGTAGGTATGCTAAATCTTTTAGTGATAAATCATGCTCCATGCCCACCTGCATCAAACGCTTCGAATTTAACATCTTTGTTAGTACATGGGAATCCTTTGATCCAACTAGCATTTGAACATATATGATAATATATGTTCGTAACATAGCCGAAATCGTGCTGAAGCTTATTGAAACCCTTCCTCGGACAAACCAAGGTACAGGCTAATAAGCTCACGGTAATTTGGTGACACACCTGAACAGCTGCACACTCGGAAGTCAATATTAGCTGTCAATGTTCTAGGAGTTATGTACATGTATCGCCTCCTCACTATTATCTAGCTGCGCAAATGTAGGCAAGCAGGACTGGGTTGGCTCAGGACTATAAATCATTAAGTTTCTTTTTGGTACCAGTAGTAAGAGCTGGGGAAGAAGATGAGAGAAAGGTATTCTAACAGAGGTGTAAAAGATACTGGATCAAGGCGATAAAGAAACGTTTTACCCTAAATTAAGGAAATCGTGGAAAAGTTCCTGGATGTTGCTTATGTTTGTCCACATCATTTTATTTCAGCTAAGCCAACTCAGTTTTCTAGTTTTATTTGCTTTCTAAAGTCCCAGTCTTCTTATACTGTTTCTATTCTCAGCTGCACTAAAGATCTGACTTAGATTTCAGTACGAGTCGGGAGTCTTCTTGTTTTGTTTATATGTTTTCAACCGTCTCAGTCTTCTTATAATGTTTCTATTCTCAGCTGTGGTGCACCAGCTGAACTAAAGATCTGAATTAGATTTCACTGCAAGTCGGGAGTCTTTTTGCTTTGTTTGTTTGTTTTCCACCGTCTCAGTCTTCTTATACTGTTTCTGTTACCGATATGGTTCACTAGCTGAATTAAAAACCTGAATAAGATTTTAGTGCGAATCGGGAGTTCATAATTCATGGCTTTCAAAATAACAAGAATGAAACTAGCCCCATTTCAAGTCTTAGAGCATGGCATGATCACTGTGTGTTGCCATTCCATAGATCAAATTACACTGTATTATTTTCAACGAGCTGCTCTATACCCTCCCTTCATTTTTATCACTGCCTTGTCTGCGTGTAGCTGCATATAATAATGAAATAGGATTGTAGAACATTTATGCCAACATACTTGCGACATTAATATATTTATCTGCAGAACAGAACAGATTCCATCTCTGTGAAGTGACGGTCTTATCAAAATACAAGATTTGCTTATATTCATTATAACGCTGTTGACAATAAGACTGATTATGTATCTCCAATGATACCATACTTTGTAACAAGTTTAACAAGTTTACAACTGCATGACCTCCACATTATTTGCTTATTTGCTTAACAGCTTGTGGTGACAAATATTCCTCCGTGAGGTTGCAAAGTTGCAATAGCTTATAAAGTGCTATAAGTGTCATACATCACCAGCGTCTTAGATATGACCTTCATAGGCTGAGTGAAATATGAAACTGATCCGCCTTCTGTTTAGTTGGGCCCCCTTACACTAGATGACAATAACCAACCAACATAGCCGACGATCGGGTATCTTTTTCATTTCCACAGTCCACTATTATGTCGCATCTATGGGGTGTTTGAACTGTTTGGAAGGGAAGTGGGTAAGGCTGAGGTAAAATCTCCCCAGTCTCATACCCTTATCTCATTATGTCAAGATGACAATGTGTAATCAGAATGACTAATAAGCACCTCGACTGACAAGCTTTGACCTTCACTTTGTGTTTGCATGTTGTTTTCAGGGAGAGAAAGCAGCTCTTTGGCGGTTGCAAAGAGGGGAATGACTTCAGACTCAGAGTGAGTAAAATTTCCGTGCCAACAGGGAGTTTCGTGATTCATGGTTTTCGAAATATCACGAAATAATCTTTTGTGGCATTCCAAATCGTCGACCATGGTGTCATCAGCGGGTGATATCTTCTCAAATTTCATAGATTAAATTATTCGTTTTAACGAATGTGCTCGGCACCCTCCCTTCTCTTCCATTCGTAGTAAAAAACAGATAATGAGGAACAGATAAAGAAAAACACACAATGTAGTTATCAACAAAGACCACACAATATTAGACACAGGTGCGCTAGTAAGTATACTTCAAGTTAATCACTTATTAATTTATAAGATAATAATACATGTAGTAATAAGGAAGTGAAATTGCATTTAATATTTGCCAGGTTCGATCACACATTTTCCAGGCAAGCGTTGTCATGTACATAGTCATTTGAACGTGGAACTAGTAATTTGCTAGACATGGGATGAATAGTCTATGGCAGTGTTGCCCAACGTTTTCAGAACTGTGTAACCTGGCTTCGTTGTAACTAAACTGAACTGAAATTGAATGAGAGCACATTTTGGTGTTTTGGCAATTTTAGCACTTACATCGAACCAGCTGATTGTCTGAGACCGTTAATGGTTATGAGGTTTAAAAAGAAAGAAAG
This sequence comes from Ellobium chinense, assembly GCA_033807755.1. Taxonomy (NCBI): domain Eukaryota; kingdom Metazoa; phylum Mollusca; class Gastropoda; order Ellobiida; family Ellobiidae; genus Ellobium; species Ellobium chinense. The sequence goes on from JAWQUT010000215.1 coordinate 487,603, forward strand.
AGAGAGAGAGAGAGAGAGAGAGAGAGAGAGAGAGAGAGAGAGAGAGTGTGTGTATTACTCTCTATCAACACCGTCATTTCACGTCACACATAATAAGAACCTGAAAAAAATCGCCATCGAAGAACAATTTTTTTTTATAAATACATGTAGCCTGATTNNNGCCTCTCCCTCCCGCCCACACACACACATATACAAAACAACAAATAATTTATCCCAATTATTTATCCTTTGGCCATAAAAATGAATGATTTTGTGTGTAGAATTGATTTTACTCTTGATTTCTGCAACAAACAAAAAATTCATACCCCATGCCCCATTCATCTTCACAGCCTGATATCTCAGTTCCTAATACAGCGACATAAACCTCATTTTGACTGGCTGCAAAACATATTATTACCCATAATGTGGATGGATATTTCATCATAATGCACGACACTGAAACATAAAATATTAGTTTCTTATCGGGCAACGTTTTATAACCTTTGCGTACCACTATTTTGGTCCGTGGGCCAGTTTTTGGGGATCCCTGTTCTGATAGAGTGATGGTCGAGGGGAGCCATGGAGCTTTACGTGATAACTGGAGAAAGCAAACAAGGTGTGAACATATTAATAGGGTTTATATTTTTTCTTTTCAGAATCTATGAGAACGCCACTTGAAGACCGCGGGTAACGTCGGTTTTTATCATCTTGAGAAGGTGCACTGCATTGAGTTGAAAGCATGACATCGGGGAATGGAAGAATACTGGTGTTGGTGCTGTTGCTCGCTGTCTTTGGGTTCCCAGATTCGCTTTGTCAGGAGAAACAAGTTCGTGATCCGAACCTCAGAGGCTCTGACACATTGACTGCCAGTAGACTTCACTCCAAAAAAGTCGTGTCTGCTGGCACAGCCAAATCGGAGTTAAGATTTCAAGGAACGCAACCTCGTCCTCATGCTTTTGAAGTGAGACCTCCATTTTCGGATAGAGATCATGGGGTGCATAATATATATTGGCAAATCTCTGATGGCACATCGAAGTCAGCGAGTGAAGGACATACATCACAGAAGTTTGTTACGCCAAATCCCGCCGACAGGTTAGAAGTACTGGATGAAACAGATGCAAGTTACCACAGCACTGAAGTGACCGGCAGTCCATCTCCTGCAATAAGTATCCATACCCCGCCCTCGCTCACTGATGTTCACAATACTGAGGCAGGCCTCTCTGGGGTATTGCTTCGTGGTGATGGTAACATGGATAGAGAAGTCACTGACGAGACCCATCGCCAGGGGCCAAGCGCAGAGAGCCAAGATGCTTATGAGTCTAAAGATGAGCCCTGGAGCTTTCTGGGTCCCGAGACTCCACAAACCGAGATTGATGAAATCAGAGAAAGAGACACCATGAAAAATGATGACCCAAGAGCCTTAAGGTGGGCCGATATGTATGTCAGTAGTGTATACGACCCTCCTATAGACTACTTCAAATGTGGTCGGTGTAAATGTAATAAGGACTTTAACGGCAACGCAGTGCATGCAGTCTGCAGGCTTGGGAATAAACATAAGCATACGTTCGTTGAAAAACTTCCAAGAAACACTCAGTCTATAGATTTGTCAGACTGTAATATGCAGACTTTCCGCTTTGAAGCATTTTCGAGTTACCCTTCACTTTTTACGCTTGTGCTCTCTTTCAATAACATTTATGTTGTGAAGAATAATACCTGCAGTCAGCAATTAGCTGTTCGCAGCCTTGACCTGTCAAACAATTATATTCGAGTTGTGGAGGATTACAGTTTTTCTTGCCTGCCTGAGCTAAGATATCTTTATCTTAAGAACAACGAACTGCAAAAGGTCACAAACTCTCTGCTCGGGGGACTTCCTAAGTTAATGAACCTCGACCTTTCATATAACAAAATACAAAGTATAGAGAACAACACTTTTGACAATTGTAGTGGTCTTGTTACTCTAATGCTGAGTCACAATAAGAAACTGAATTATGGCGAGAAGACACTTTCCCCAAGGATATTCAGACCGCTGAAATGCCTGAAGACTCTTCATATTCAAGGTTTTGACAAAACGAGCCTCGTTTACCCCACATCAGTACTGGCAGAGTTGACAAGTCTTGAAGAATTGAATATAGATGGTGTTTCCATGGGGCGCTTTGATGATCCCATCCTTTTGGCCCTAAAGAACATGTCGACAGTCAAAATAGGCGTACGAGGACATTGCACTATACACAATGTATCCGAGTTCTATTTTCGAGGATTTCCATATCTGAAATCTGCCCAGCTTTGTGGATGCTCCCCGGAGGTAATTTCTCATCTTGCTTTTAGTCACAACATTTACTTAGAAGATCTCTCATATATAAACACGTCTTATCCGTTTGATCTTATATTTGAAAGTCTGTCTGGACTTCAGGATCTACCCATTAAATCTTTGACAATAAACAATCTTCTTAAGGGTGCTAAAAATAATCCATGCCGTTACCTGACAGGCAAGCACGTGCAGCACATCAGGAAGATGAGAAATCTTGAGAGACTGAGTTTGGAAAGCAATGAAATAGCTTTGATAGAATATGGCTTCGTTGACGGCTTGCCAGGTACACTGAAACAACTGAGCTTAAGGAAAAATGTATTGCGTTACCTTAAAACCCTTCTCTGGACTCATGGTCAGCACCAGCTTCAAAATCTCACCGTACTGCAGGAGGATTTCCAGAATCATATGACTGGTATCAAATTTGGTGACATCGAGGAATTCTATACTGATGATGACGCCTCTGTAGATCCGACCCCGACCTGCATCTCAGAGACAGCATCTAATTATCCCAAGCCTCAAAATATATACAGAAAAAGAAATGACACTTCCTTAATCGGGGCCGTATTTGTCCCACCAAAACTCCGAGTTTATACGTCGGTCGAATCTTTTCACTTCGGGCTCATGCTACTAAGCCCGAATATCAAGGAAAATAATGTGCGTCATTTTAACATATCCAGCGCTGTTGTAAGTGACTGGGGCAGCAAGGATCTGTCTCCGTGGATTGAAATCGCAGATTTATCGAACAATTTCTGTGACTTTCTATCACTGAGCTTCTTTCGCATCAACAACTCACTAAAAGAATTTCATGTGGCTGGAAATTTCCTTGGAAGCGATTTCGCAAAAGACTATGAGGGAGAAAAGTTATCTCGACTTCGTGGGGTGCATTACGTAGATTTGTCTAGGAACCATATCCAAGAACTTCCGTGGCGTTTCTTCAAGGGTTTGGTGGCTGTAAAGGTTATCAATTTGTCTGACAACAATATTAAAACTTTGAATGTTAGCATGGCACATATGAGGTCTCTCACCTTTTTGAATCTAAACAAAAACTCTATCACTTGGATCAGCAGACAAAGTCGCCATGATCTTGACAGTATAGCCCTAGACCACCAGGTTATTCTTGATTTAACTTCTAATCCTCTGCCTTGTACCTGTGAAGGTATTGAAATGATAAAATGGCTAGCTACCACGAAAGTGAGAGTTATAAACAAAGACTTCCTGCAGTGTCACGACGAAGACAACACAAAACAGTACATCGGCGACCTGCTGGAAAGGACCATGTCCCTTCAGAGATCATGTGCCTCAAAGGCATATGTTGTGCTTGCTGCCACATTCTGCACTGTAGTAGTAATCATGCTTACAGTATCAGTGTGGGGGTTTAGGAATCGCTGGTGGCTGTACTACATGAGAAACATCTTGATTGCCAGATTCTTCGGCTACAAACGTCATGATGGAGACCAAGTTCAACATTACCAGTTTGATGCATTCATACACTACTCTAACGATGAAAGCGGCTTTGTGATGAGAGAGTGCTTGCAAGAGCTGGAGGAAAAACGGAAGCATAAAGTGTGCGTAGAACATCGAGATTTTCTGCTGGGTTCTTACATGCCATGTACGATCACCAATGCCATCAGTAATAGCCGAGTGACTGTGGCGGTGGTCTCCCCACAGTTCTGGGAAGGCGAGTGGTCTGAATATGGGCTTCAGATGGCCGTGATGGAGTCTGTGCACACAAAACGAAGCGTCCTTCACCTTTTGATATACAAACCCGTGGACATGAAGGACATGCCGCGCAACATTCTGAAAGTCTACAACGACAACGAGTTTAGTGAGTACCCGCCAGAAGATTGTGACGAGATCGTTAAAAGGGCCTTTTGGGACGCTATCTCTCGAGTAATTGGGCATTCCAATGGCATCCCAGCAAATGTTCCTGAAATTTAACCTATTTAATATGCCTAGCTCTCATTCAGTTCTGAGAACTGACGGAAGTTTAGTGGAGCTGACAAGGAATTCGGAGAAAGGATAGGTAGTAGCAGAGAAAAGAACAAATTAATAGTGGAACATACCTGCAATACCTAAGGAGTCGTGTGCTTATGATTTGAGTGTACTGTCTCGCATTGGCCTAAAGCTGTTTTGCGGTCTACTTATGTACATTATGTTTGTGTTCAGCCCAAGCCAAGCCAAGGCGGCCAATCAGCCAGCCAGCCAAGCAAGCAAGCAAGCAAGCAAGCAAGCAAGCAAGCAAGCAAGCAAGCAAGCAAGCCCAACCCAACCCAACCCAACCCAACCCAACCCAACCCAACGACGAATAATGTATACCCAGTGTCCAACCAATACACCAACAAGCCAGCAGTCAGCAAGCCAACCAATTAGCTAACCTGACAACCCGTTATCCAACCAACCAAACTCAATCAACCAGGCTTCATCGCTGTAAAATTTTGTCAAATCAGTTTCGAAGCCTCCACCCATTATGCTGTCCGTGGCGCCATGGCTTACCAGAATGAAGGGCCTTAATCCATGGAAGTGATCGCGTTGACAGCAAGTGGGGGTCCACAGGTGTGACATATTTCACCCCGCGGTATTGAGGTAACTGCCGAGGGGGTCTTGGCTGCTTGCCGTCTATCATTTTAACCCACTTAGTTTTGTGATTCCATTTCAAATAATGGAATGAGTGTTGTATAGGGCAGCGTACATTCAGTGCCACATTTAGATTTGGTGAGGCGTCAAGAACAGAAAGCCTGGAAGTCCCTTGTTAAAACATTACGCCAGAGGGTATCGTGAAGGTGCATATCAAAAGAGGGCACCATAAACTTTGAAAATAATCTAATTGGTCGCTGTAGAGCAAGAGAGGACCATCCCACATTTGCCATATTTTGAGAAATTGGGGGATGAAGTCGTCCAAAAATTTAAACCTGATTTTCTCAGATGTTATCTAAGATAACATTTTAAAAAGTTACACTAAGGTTGCTACTGCATTCCATAACAGAAATATAAATTGATATAAAGTTAATATTTCATAGAGACTAAGAAATTAACAAAATTTCATGGGATGGCCCAGTTTTACTCTTTCTCATTGTGAAAATGCAACATAGACTAAATGAAGTAAATGTAGGCCATCCCAATAATCTCTTTATGCATGCTGCCATTGACTTATAAAGAATTGTAAAAGAAAAATGTTGGTGTCAGAAGACCACACAGGCCAGAAATAGCAATTTAACCGATATTTGTTTCAAGATTCATTCAGTATCTATATTAATTATAGAACCCTTTACCGTCAAAATCGCAAAAAAATGTAGGTGGCCCACTCTTGCTCCATGGCGACCATTTATGTGAAATTAATGTGTTTAAAGTGAAATTTACTAACTAGATATCCAGAACTGTAACATGGTAAGCGCCTTGCCATTTGCTTGTCTTGCCCTATTATTTGATGCATGGCATGATTTGCGACTTGCACACTTGCAGATTTGCAAGATGCTGCCAGTGTCGGAATTATAAGTGACTGATATTATTGTTATTGTAGCTTTCTGTTTCTCTAACTTCGCTTTCTGAAAGTTTGCAAAGACTGCTTACCTTTACACATCTACATGTCCGAGATAGCTAACATACTTATACATATGATTCTGAGTCTCGTAAATGTTAAACTTATTGAAAGTGTAGAGGGCAGAAGGCCTGTGGCCGTATGTTTAATCCTTATTAAATGTTAGTTAACCACTGCGGTAACCCAAAACATTAGTAGTGTTCATTGTGGTTAACGCAATATGTTAACTAACGTATGGATTATGCATATGGCCACTGGTCATCTACCCTAGAGAGCCCTAGTCTACCTCTCCCCCCATTCATAATTTCTCTCTGACCACTTTTGAGGATAGAAGTTTTTAAAATTTTTATCCTTATTTCTGTAAAGTAATTTCTGTAAAGTCTAAGGGCCTAGAAGCACAGTCTCTGTATACAGTCTCGTATTGGAGAATGGAATCCACGCTCCCCACTGACGTGAGACTCTGCTCCTTGTGTACCTACATGTAAGAGCATGGCATGTGTGTGTATGTGAGTGTGTGTGTGTGTGTGTGTGTGTGTGTGTATGTGTGTGTGTGTTGTGTGTGTGTGTGTGTGTGTGTGTGTGNGTGTGAGAGAGTATGAATGTGTGTGTGTGTGTGTGTGTGTGTGTGTGTGTGTGTGTGTGTGTGTGTGTGTGTGTGTGTGTGTGTGTGTGTGAGCGTGCTCACACTTATGTGTTCATGTGTGTGTATGCATACGTATGTGCGTATCTGTCATTATCAACTTTTTACCTATGTGTGTCCCACTTTATTTACCTAAATATGCTATACAGGATCAACAAAGTTTATCTTATCTTGAGTGGGGGGAGAGGAGGGGAGAGGGGAGAACCAACTGATCAACCAAAGGTCAGTATTTGTTTCTTGTCCACCATTTTGACACTGCCACATCTCCAACNCCTCCCCCTCCCTCTCACTCAGCGATGTCTCGCTTGCGCTTTTTTTACATTGCATATTATACTGTATCTGTATGTCACGCTTTTGGTTTGGGTTGGCGTGAGGAGGGAAGAGGAATGACTGGCTGCGGTTGTTGTTGTTGTTTTTTTTTAATCGCTTACTGAAGAATGGATGGATGGATGGATCGATGGATGGATGGATGGATGGAAGGATGGATGGAGGGAGGGAGGGAGGGAGGGAGAGGAGGGAGAGAGTAAGGGAGGCAGGTAGACAGACAAATAACTGGTTGATTTATAGAATGATTGACTGACCGTCTAAATGACCGATAAATTGATTGCTTGAATTCTCATGATGCTGATTTATAGTTCCAAAATGCAAATTTGGTTTTGCTTATTAAACGTGTTTGCATATTCTGGATGAAATTAAATGTGTCTTGTTTTTTAATGTAGGGTTTTAGTATAGTCTAGTTGTGGGCAAACCCCTCATGTTTATGATTAGAATGTTTATATTGTATTGTGCTGCGTATAAAGCAGATTACAAGAACCTAATGTCTGCAGTTCTTGAAATTACAAATTATCCTTTTGCTAAATGCATATATCATTTGGTGTGTGCTCTTATCGCGAAATTAATGTATCAGTGCGATGCTGATGTTTTATCTCCTCTGTGCAGTTTAATTTACCAAATGCGATAAACTCATGATTGTCAGTTTTTTTTCACACTGATGGAACCACTCACAGCTGTGGACTCTTGTCTATTTAATAAGTTTAACTTCCAAGTAAACTCCTCGTGTCTTAAACTCATAATAGCAAATTGAATCGACACACACCAAGGGCCTTCTACACGTACAGTTAAATCGAAATCGTTTCGCTTGAAGATCGACCTCATCCGGTTTATCTGCAGGCCAACTCCGTCTACACGACACAGGTCCGTCTGATACACATCCGGCACGTCAGTGAATGTGTGTTTGTGTCTAGGTGTGTTACAAGTGAGTGTGTGCTATGTCTAGATACTTCCTGGTCCCTGAGAAACATCAGTGCAGAGAAATTATTATAAAAGTTTGGGTTCATACATAATTATATGTTATCATGCCCTGCACTTGATATATTAGATCCTTCGACTTTCTTCAGGTCCTTTCGGACAGAGACGCAGGTCGTTATTTTGGTGTCGATTTTTACAACGGAGTCTTTGTCTCTGGCTCTGGCTCAAGTTCGTTCACAAAATTAACAAGTTCATGATCGGCTTGCTCCTCAGACAAAAAGTCACACGGACCAAAAGCCACATGACCTTTTATTCTAGGACAAAAAGACACACGGACATAAAGTCACATGGACAAAAAGTCACACAGACAAAAAGTCACATCATAGTTTTCCTTGTGTTCAACAAAAAGAATGTAAGCTCACTGGACATTCTAGCTGCCATAATCCCTTCAGTTAGCCGAGCACTTAATATTTCAGTGAACGTTTTCCCTGCTTACCACGTGGAAGTCGAAGGGCATATTTAAGCAGGTTCAGACATATATACAAAAACAAGCCAGGCAAAACATCACGAACTTTTTTGTTTGTATTTTTTTTCAACAATTTCTTACCGAAAAACATTAGCCTAAACTGCTTTATTCGGTCCGGCGATTGAGACGAATGTTCCGGCCAATCCTTCTCAAGTAGACCTCCAGGGTATGAGTTTGTATTGTGAGACCCACGCGCAGACTCCGGAGACGCCTCTGCAGAATCACGTACCGCTTTTATTGTGGTGACAGGAAGGTCTATGCCCAATCTAAGAAGAGCTTGAGTAGTGCCCCCAAGGCCTGATCATTTTCGAAGACTTTGATAACCTTCCACACAGAGGGATCAAAATGTCCGACCTGTGACCTGAAGGCGTTATTCCACTCCTCACAGATGTTATTTGTTCGAGCATCATTCAGAAGGGTTGCATCACGCACATTCCACACGTTCGGTGGGAACAGCGGAGGGGTGCGCCTCAGATTAACTTGCAATCCATGTGCTGGACCTGCTGCAAAAGTGCCAGTCACATAGGTTTTGTCAAAATATTCAACAAGATCCATGACATCTGTGAGTGCAACTTGTCGAACCAATGCCGTGCCTTCTGTGACCATGTGGAGAGGCAAAAAAGGCCAGCCCATCCAGTTTCCCACACAGAAGCCTAAAATTTTCATCTCTCCCATACCAGTCACTCAGACCCGGCCCTTGAAAATGTTACAATAGAACACGCTGCTAGTTTTCGATTTTCATGCATGATAGTTGTACGTTTATATACTGTCGATGTGACTTTATGTCCGTGTGACTTTTCGTCCGTGTGATTTTTTTTTTCCTAGGATGAAAAGTCATGTAACTTTTTGCCCATGTGATTTTTTGTCCGGGATTCTGCTCTTTTCACCAGTCTATAGGAAACGAGCATTAACGAGCCACGTGAGGTCACGAGGTTTTGTGCAGTAATGCCCGCGTGGAACAAGTCCGCCTATATTTTCATTGTACCGAGAGAGGGTTTTGAGATTTTGTGAAGCGAAATCCGTATGTAAAGGCATACTGTTATTAAATCATGCATCACAGTCTCAGGACATCCTACTTGCTGTGTATAGAATTTCTGTATGCTTATCTTCGTGTTCTTTATTTTGCATGTTGCCAACAGAACCTTGAGTGTCAAATGTCTTTCTTCTGTGGCTTATAATAGGATGTAAGATCAGAGTGTGCTTTTCCTCGATCAAATTAACATTCCTGTTACTGAAAACATTGACTCAGCATGTGTATTTGATTTTCGATGGTAATCTCTGATGCTAGATATATACAGTCTTCAGTCTAGGCCGTACACTACATCTAATAGTAGGCCAGCTAAAGATATGGAAAGCGAATTTGTCTTTCTTCCACACTTTCTGTAGGTATTTATATTTATTCATGAGCCCATGCCTAATCATTTATCAAATACAAGATTAACTCCCCATTTTACAAATGGGCAGGCATGCAACGCACCAGCGGTGAAAGAATACCTAGCACACCGAAAGGCATCATAGACGAATGCATTAGACTCCGTGAAAAAGTTGGACGATTGGCGAATCGGGCGGATTGAAAAGATCTATTGGAGATTGTATTTCGTTGCTATACACATTCTTTTTTTTTTTTTAAAGGTAAACGAAATAAAGAGGACTGATGTGTATAGTTCTTTTTGTGTAATTTTCTACGAATTAGGTGAAAACCGCACGTTTTCATGTTACGTAGTTCTCAAGAAATCTGTGACACAAATTTGGCAGAAGCATTTTATTAACCCTCGCCGTATGATGCAAAATGCCCCTATTCGAGTACGATGCGGGATCATCTGCACCCCGACTTCATAATATAGTGATTAATTTTTCCACCTTCCAAGTATGATGTGGGATTCTCTGCACCCCGACTTTTTATAGAGGAAGAAAGGTTCCCATCCTCNATATATAAATTTTAATGAACACAAGAATACTTCCCTTCGACCGCGTTGCTGTTGCAGAAATCGACACATAATGCTGTATTCTAGACACAATGCAAACGTACAAAACAAGTGTGAAACAGTGTGTGACATTTTAATTACAGCATTTTTTTTCTTGAAAATAAAACAATAAATCAACTTGGTTAATTTTGCTCCCTCATTGACTATTGTTCTTACCAACAGACGCTTGCACATGGCTATGCAAACTATATCCTACTTTACGCATTACAACAGACATAATTATAGTAATAAATGACAATAAAATACTGATGAACAGGATGACAAGCACCAGGCACTAAGCTTAAAAGCCATGCAGTCTCTGACCTTGTTTGGTTATATAATAATAATAATACATAGCATTTATATGGCGCTTATCCCTGTACGTACAGGCTCTGAGCGCTTTACATAGAGAGAAGTGAATAAGATTATACAATATTCAGCTCACACACCCAAGCATGCTACACTCAGTCGCACTATCATTACCCTCTTTAAAAAACAACAAGAATAATATACCAGCACCTCCTCCTTTTCCCACCCCCGCCTCTCCAATCCATTTCCTGGGCGTAGATAACTTATGGACAACGCTCGTCAATGAGGACACTTGCGTCATGTAATCTATATTTAGTCTGTGATCCTCACCTCCCTTTCAAGCCGGCTGTGTGTCACTTTGATGAGGACTAGTGCACTAAGATGTCTCAGATTTTCTCGCAGAAAGCAATCCCTAACCATGTAACACGGATTCATTATACAACAGGTCAATGGGGAGCTTAAGACCCTCTCGCGTTTTCTTAGCTGTCCTTCCATCAATAAAGGTTATGCGTAGCCCCCCGTAGGCCCGGTGACAAGGTGGGGATAATGTGCTTGGTTGTGCCTAATTGGTTTATCTCCTCGTCTCTCACCAGGGTGCGTCAGAATTGAGGTCATATGAACGCAGTTCGTGGATTTCAGGCCACTTGAATTTAAACTGTGTGTAAAATTCCAAAAAAAAAAACAACAACGCTAATTTGGATCTGAACTTTATTTTTCGACCTAAATTTCAGTCCACTTTACATCTACTTCGAAAATCAGAACCTAATAGAACTGGGGTCATATGAAAGCAGTTCATGGATCTCATTTCACGTGACCTTAATGCTCTTTGAAAAAACTTAGATCTGAACAGTTGACCTGAATTTTAGTTTTCTACCTGAATTTCAGCCCAGTTAGTTCACATCAACCTCGAATATCAGAACCGAATGCTGATCTCAAACCAAGAGGAACTGATCTAATATGGAAACTACTCAATTTCCACAGACCTGGGCTAAATTGATGTTAGGACTCTCTTCTCCTAGTGAACTGAACTTGAACTGAACAGACTTTTATGAACTTGCCTAAACCTGTCTTTCACCTCTCTATCTTAAATCTCATGAATGTAATTTATATTTTCAGTTTCGTTACCTGACCAAACGATTATCACTTACACGTTAGTCTGAGAACGTGCTAAGACCAAGTCGGGCTGCTTTTGATGAGTGGCGAACAGCCATGCATGCGAAGAGCAAGTTAACAAACCAGTATTGTGAGCAACAATCCCTCGATCGTAGGACACACTTGAAAATACATAATTATCGATATTGAGCTAATATCCTACTAGCCTCTATTTAGAGAGAAGCGAGTGTAGATGGAATAAAAAAAAAACCAGAGTGCTGATATAACGATTAGAAGATCGAGCTGGCTCAAGACGGTCCTTGTCGATCATGAAGGATGAATCCGTGTGCACTTGGTGGCTAATCCTGTCTTAGCTGCAGTGCTGTGTGCATGTCACGATCCATGATGACCAATTGTTGAGAATCCCGGTGATTTCCCAAAGGCAAAATCAGGTCAAGGGCTACACACTCCAGGCGACCCGTCTTCCGCCCTTTGTGGGAGGGTTGAGCGAGTTGGTAAATACAGGAAGGTCGAAAACAGGATACATGTTCAAAGAGTAGGCTGTTGATCTAGTCCACACATCCCCACATTATGCTTTCTCTCTCTTTCTTTCATTCTCTCACTCTCGTTCTTTCTCGCTTTCTCTCTCTCTCTTTCTCTCTCTCTCACACACACAGACACACAGACACACACACACACACACACACACTCTCTCACACACACACACACACTCTCTCTCTCTCTCTCTCTATCTCTCTCTCTCTCTCTCTCTCTCTCTCTCNCTCTCTCTCTCACACACACACACACACACACACACACACACACACACACAGATATACATACACAACTTTAACAGCAATTCGCGTTAATTATAGAATATTTAAATATTTGTTGTCGTACATTCTAATGTAGACTTTAGACCTTTGTGAGTAATAACGACAACAATAAAGATCGAAGTGTACACCTGAGAAAATCTATTTGTCATTAAGCAATTAATAGCTTTGTCTCCCCATTCGAAAAACTGGCATAGAACAATGACAGCTGAAAATGACATCCCAGAGCGCTGCTCAAAAGACAAATATTTACATTCTTTCGTAATGAAGTGCAGCGAAATGCATTTACAGAGGAGCCTCGAAGAGTACGCCCTTAAAGCATTAAAAAAGTGTTTCTATTATCGAGGAATACTTAATATCGATGTCTATTTGAATATGAAATGAGTACTTAATATCGAGGTTTCACCAATTACTTTGCCTATACAGGTGCCATAATCCGAGAGCTTTAATGTTTATATGTACGGCTTTTGACGAAAGGAAGCAGGCTGAAAAGTGATAGAACAAAGATTCTTGATTATATTCAACTTTTGATCTCGTCCATTGTTCAAAAATGCAAACATGAAAATATACGCCGAAGTCCTCGTCAGGGCAGTAAGATATTCAATTGTTCATGGCGTCCAAGGTTATCGACAACAACGGACACCAAGAGATGATATAATCAAAATCCTCATGACAAAGGATCCACTATTTAAAACATTATTAAAAAGGTCATCAAATTATAGAAAGAATGCATAAAACAGCAACGGTCAATTTGTTCTGAGAGGGCGTAAGTAGGGATCCCCGGTAAGGGCAGGAAATTTTCAAGTGTAAAGTAGTTGGCCGTTCTTCTCAAAACTGATTTTTCGTACATTAGATCAAGTTCATATGCCTCCCTTCCTCGCACACTCCCTCTTTCGGTGATAATGAATAGAATATGCCCACTACTTGATCACACATATGTGCACTGGAAGCGCATCCACAACAATCTGGTGGTAATGGTCTCAAAATATAAATGAGCATGGTGTATCTAAACTGAGCAGATGAAAACAGTATACAACTTATATCAATATCAGTTGAATATCATGCAAATGAGCTATTTAAATGTTCTTAATACTTTACTATACATGCGTAACTTGTTTGAACTCTCTGGTCTAATGCTACGTATTATTCTTTTCATCGAATAATAATGGGTAAACTGCTTTCCTCTTGTTCTTTTCCAAGAACTCTCCTATTTTTCTTTGAACGTTCCTGTATTTTTCTATTTCCCTTGCCACTTTGATTTCTGTCTGATATCTCTCTTGTTCTTCCAACTTTTTCTTCATGTCTGTCTCTGAATCTCCGAGACCGTGGTGTCTGTGGACAGGAAAAAAAACCAAAAACTAAAAACTAGAGTTTGATATTATTTTATATGAGCTTAGCCATTGATAAGACAGTGACTGTAATACTAAACTATTCAGTGGCAGGGGCGTGACTTCAGTGGAGTCACATTTATCCTTTTGCACGTAATAGTCTCGCTGATCGCTGCAAATTTGTGCACAAGAAGGCTGCGCCTTACCATACAGCAATGCTTGTTGACTAAGTAACGCCGGTAAATTTCGTAGGCAACGTCACAGAACATTCCCGCCCAGAGCTTCGTTTAGGATTAGGGGCAGGATTAGGGGTAGGGTTGGACAGTCCTTAGACTTCACCATTGTCTAGGAGCTCTCTCGTGTGTGCTTCCTTATTTTCTAATTCTGCCCCTAATCATATATAAAGTTCTATGCGGGAATATCCTATAATATTGAGTTTAAAAGAAATCAAGCAGTCAGAAATACTCAGTGCCAGTGTCAGGCAGCTTAAGCGTGTTTTGAGTTCAGATTTAGGTTTATGCACGTTTTAGGGCATTATCATGGGACTCTCCTCCAGGGGTCTACGCCGATGATTAGGAGGCAGAGACTGAATTCCGAAAGTCCGGCAAATTTCGTAAAGTCGAGAAGCTAACATCCTTTTCTCCTGCCCCCTTTCTCCCCCTCCCCCACACTAAATTTATGGCCGCCAACTGGCGGAAGAGATAGTGTGCCGTGTGCATAGGCAAATCTTTATTTCGGACACATTCAGCATGCACTATAATGGTCCCCTTGTTTGACACCGCACCTACTCCTCATACTATGACAAATGGTTCAAGAATCCGCTGACATCACGTGGTTCAGACCTGTAAATTGTGCACAAAATCTATTTACGTCATTATTGTTTACTCTGAAGAACCTGGTCACGTGGCGTGATGCTTTCACATTTTACATTCCAGATACACTTTATTAACAAAGGCTTCTGGTAACAAACATCGTTGTGACATTTGACCTACCTGCCTACTGTTGGAATACTGCTGGAACTCCTTACAACTGGCAAGGCGGGTAACTTTGGTGAATGGAACACAGTCTGCGATACGGAATGTCGTTTCCGATTCACATCAGGCACAGCCAGTTTCAACTTAAAAATACCTTGACCCGTGTCATAGATGACCTCCACTCCTAAGTCAGGATTATCGGCAAGGCGCATCTTGTTCATTTTTCTCCTAAGGAGAGCACATGTTCCATCCGTATAGGTGTCAGATTCACTCCCTTGCTTTTCCTTCTCTCTGACGTCACGAATTAGGTCCCTGAACGTCACGCGCGACCTCATAAGATCGATCTTTTTGTTGGCCAGCATTTCGCTCCGGATCTTCGTGATTTCTCGCACCAGACTGGTGACTTTGCTAGGATCTGGCTGGTCAGTGTCGTCCATATTTTCATCATCGCTGTAATCGTCGTCCTCGTCGGAGAAATGTCTCTTTACTTTTGTTGCCCGACGAAACCTGCTTCTGCCTTGCTCTGTTTTGTTGTTGTTGCTGCTGTTGTTGCTATTATTGTTGTTATTATTGTTGTTGTTGTTGTCTGTGGTAGCGGAGTCGCTGTCGTTTCCCAGGGCCGAGAGGATGGATGGAATGACCTGTGAGTTCCTCCTGTACTCACGAAGCAGGTACACGTTTACAGGATCAATGGTGTCGGTAGGGCGAGGGATATCACGCTTCAACAACGTAGGGATTTGTTCTGAAAGGACAGTCACAAGAATATAATGCGATGTCAACTGTTGTCGTTTTGCCAGCAATCCAGAGAGCTCAGCAAACCAACCAACCAACCAACCAACCAAAGGGCCAAGCAAGCAAACAAGCAAGCAAGCAAGCAACGAGCCATGCAAGCAAGCAAGCAACCGACCAACCAACCAATCAACCAACCAACCAATCAACCAACCCACCAGCAAGCCAGTCAACCAATCAACCAACCAACCAACCGTCCGTCTGTCCGTGAGTCCGTTTATCCACCGACTGACATAGTAGAAGCTAACCTAACTTACCCAGTTGCGGTGCTACGTGCATGTAATTGAGCCGACTGTTGTATCTCCACTCATTCCTCACTTTTATGCGCTCTCTGTCCAATTCTCTGCCCCTGATCCGACCGGAACTGCTGATGGCCTCCAGGCGGCGCTGTAAGCTTTGTTCCTCTTTGTGGTTGACAAAAAGCATCTTCTCCATGTGTTTGGGTGTCTGACGAATTCGTTGCAAGCGTTTCTCCATGACTGGTAGTTTGGTAGCTAAGACCGAACATAAAAGATATATCGATATATATAATATAAAGATATGTAAAGGAGTATGCCATTCTCGACTCTTCATTTACCACCGGTCAAACTTTAAGGGTGAATAAGATAATAGTATTCCTGTCGAAAGTTTATTAAAATAAAATGGACAAAATATGTTCTCTGTGCTTTTTAACCATTTCATTAATTCGGGTGCTTCTAATCGTCTGCCGGTCGCGGTCAAGTTTTTAAGTCAAACGGGGTGCCAGTCAAGCCGTGTTCTGATTGGCTAAGCTAGCCCCGGGAAGCCTGGTTTTTTTTTTATTTTTAAGATGATGTTTAAGACGTACATCACAAAGTGGGTAAAAACTAATGTGTGATATGTTGTTGTCGATTTCGGCATGTTTTCCACTGTGTATTTGTCTAATATAATGGCCTCGCAAAGTTCTGCGTGGGATTCAGCTTGTTTCACATTAAGAATTAAATAGACTGAAATTCTTTTACAGCTCATTTCACACTTTCTCCTCATTGGCCTTTTCTCTTCAGTCAAGCCTCAAGAATAGCCAGACAACCTTGCTGATTCTCAGCTGTGTTTACTCTACCTCCTCTATATGCATGTGTTCGCACTGGTAATGGCAACAGTGTGTAGAATGGGTACAAATAAATGCATTATGGGGCTCGCATGTCACATAATATACGCCTACGCGAAGATAAGTAAATCCTTGTGTATAAAGACATCGACAGTCTTAACCACGCCAATACTTTCTAATACTGTTTTCTAGGACCTACATTGCTGAGACGTTTAAACTTCTGTATGATCTAACTGGCAAGAAAAGGGTACACTCGAAGGGTGCAGTGAATGCAGGGGGGGGGAGGGGGAGAGGGGGGAAGGATGGAAGCGGTATACAGGAGCGTGAATTTAAGGAAGCTGAGTGGGATGTAATAAGCCGGCAGGAAGAATGACAGGTTAGGGGAGAGGAGGGGAGAGCGTGCCTGTCAGAAAGTCAGACAGGCAGACAGTAAAATGGATAGAGGAGGACAGACAGACAGACAGATACAGGCAGGCAGGCAGGCACACATAGACAGACAGACAGACAGACAGACAGACAGACAGACAGACAGACAGACAGACAGCAGACAGACAGACAGACAGACAGACAGACAGACAGACAGACAGACAGACAGACACCGCACTTTGTAGCATTACACACATTTCGTATAAAGGTCATTAATGTTGTGCAGTGTAGATATAGCTTGAAGAAAAGAGCAACACTCTTGTATTTATACAGTAGTTTGTGGAAGCGTTCTACGTGTGAATGGATATACTTTTTATGTATTTATCGACGGATAGCTCTGCGCAGCAAAACTTTGATTCAAATGACAGGAATGACTTGTGCGATGTTTTCATGACTGAAATAAGGTAAAAACTTATTATAATACCTTTAGCGGCGATGAACCGAACTTTACCGGTATTACCTACAGGAAAAACTTCACAAACAGTGACACTGGAACTGCCGGACGTATTGTTTGGCGTTGGGAGACTCCCACCCACACCCTAACCCTAGCATAAACATTATAACAACAACAAAAAGTGTTGCCCCTGAAAATTACTGGGATTAGAAGAAGGAAGACAAAGAGGAGCAACAGTTCCCCCCCCCCCCCCCCCCCCCCCCNAAAAAAAAAAAATGTGCGGAAAAAGTGGCATTGACTTGTGTAGAAAGATAGCAGGAAGACGGAAGGAATGAGCGAGAACGTATACACAGTACAGGGGCTGGAGTTTTGAATTTGACCTGGCGGGTCGGTTAGACAGGTTTATGCAATATTCCTGTCAGATTCATGTGAGCGCGGCCAAAGAGGAAGGCACGAGCCAAAAAAACAAAAAACCAAAACGTGCGAGCTGTCAAATTCTTCCGCCACAGCTAATAAAATGTTATAATATGTGACGTCATAAGAATCACGGGCAAAGTTAATTTCATATCACAGACCCACTGCCAAAAGCAGAGAACTCGATAGCGGGACAGGAAAGAATTAAAAAAAAAACAACAAATCACTGAGAGCGGGCTGGGAATTCAAAGGTTCCCACCGCAAAAAATATACGAACACATATTACACGCTACAGTCCTTTTCCCTATTTTCTTATATTACATATCAAATTTACTTCATGAAGTTGGATACCATCCCTCTCTAGCATCGGTCGCCTGAAATTCGATTTCATCTGATTTATGTTGTGCATGCAGGCGATGTGTTCCTGTTGGATTACTGAGAGCTTGCACGTTAACGATGGGATCTCTTTCGGCGTAAGAAAAACACCCTTGTATCGGTGTTAAATGCAGCCCTACTTGTGTTCAACATATTATGGAGTTAATGTAAATTTTACATTGGTAAGCGTTCCATTATCAATGAACAAGTTTTCAAAAGTGTCTCATATAAATCACACAATATCTACAATATTCACTATGATAAACCGATTTTCAACAAAAAGACAACAGCAGCAAAACACAACAATGTACCGGTAACGGCAGTCCTCACGTACAAAATAAGGTCTAAGTATAACTGGCGAGAAAAGTACAGTATGTATGACATGAAAGACGTGATTGTCTGTGAAACTACTTACTCAAAAAACTGAACACAGCATTTTTGTATTCTGAACTCTGCAAGGATGTCTAGTGCAGAATCTAGCTAGGCTAGATCTACATGTAAATACTGGTCTCAAAAATTATTTTGTTCCATTCCATACTAACCAATATACACGTATCATTTCATGTCAGCAATAAATGAATCAATATGAGCTTAATAGCACAGAAAGAAAGAAAGAAAGAAAGAAAGAGAGAGAGAAAGAAAGAAAGAAAGAAAGAAAGAAAGAAAGAAAGAAAGAAAGAAAGAGAGAGAGAAAGAAAGAAAGAAAGAAACCTGCGAACTTGTAACAATGCCGGGATATTACAAACCAATATTATTAATATGCTTTCTTCCAAAAGTTGTATTCTATCCCTCTCGCATATAAAAATGAATATACCGATACAATAGAAACAATTATAACCGTAAAACTTTTTTTGAAAAAATGTTTAATTAAGAACAAACATACCTGGCATTGGCAGTTTACGAAGTGCAGCCCGCTAGCTTACGATCTACGAACTGCTTTCTGAGGTCAGAGAGTAAATCTGTTCACCCAACTGACTTCAGATATCCCGAGTCAGCCCCTTTTCGCCTTCTTCAAAGAATTCCTTGGTAGATCTATGCCAAAACGGCCAGCCCGTACGTCGAGCGATCAGTGCTTAGGGCGCTATCTTGATAAATCTCTTTGCGATCTGTCACGCCGGCGCGGACAAATGGCCACGGTGCGGCCATCAGAAATCATGAATACCCTTTGGGCATGGAACTCTACCATGGGCAGCTGAGCGACGTAACGCGTTCTCGAGTTTCTTAAAGGGCGAGCCCACCACATTCGGGCACGGCACGGCACGGCACCGCACGGCACGATATGGAACGAGACACGGCACGACACGGCACGACACGGCAAACCTAGACGTTAGCGGACCTCTGTCTTCTTGTAGGATGATGTCAAAAGTGATATGACACGCCGAATCATCTTATATGGTGAGATCATCTTCGTCCTATTAATAGTGAGACAGAACATAAAAAATCTCCCGGCGATTTGACGTGTCGTGTCCGGATTCGGAGGTTCACAGCGTGGAGGAAGATAATTGGTGTGTGTGTGTGTGTGTGTGTGTGTGTGTGTGTGTGTGTGTGTGTGTGTGTGTGTGTGTGTGTGTGTGTGTGTGTATGTGTGTGTGTGTGTGTGTGTGTGTGTGTGTGTGTGTGTGCACGTGCGTGAGCGCCTGTGCCATCGTTCTACAATGTAGACAGCCGTAAATTTATATAATTTAATAAATTCCATAGAACTTGTGTAATGTCGTCACTATCCCATCATTGTCAGTCATCAAGTCAAAGTCATCATCATCATCATCATCATCATCATCATCATCATCATGAAAATAAATCACTCTCACCACTACACTGACCACCATCACCACTGCGACCAATACACCGACTACAATAACAACAGCACAGTCATGGTGTTACTTTTAGGCCATTACTATTAGGCCTACTACATGTATTTCTATTGCTGTTCAGTGTTCAACAATAACAATGCCATCAAGTTTCTCTCCTATCCCCCCCCCCCCCCCNCTTCCCCACCCCACCCCAACAAAAACCCATCCCAAATACGCGAAAATTCCAGGCTACTTTCATTAACTCCATAGGTAATAGCCACTCTCCATCCTCGCAGCTCAAACTTCACCTCTTCTCCACCCGCTGTGAAAAGCTGATAAGACGATCACGACTGTGATAGAAGGCGGGGTCAGAGAGGTGCATGCAGCGTGACGAAAACAGCCTTCGTCCACTTTTTATCTCGCTTAGATGCGATTGTCCGGCTAATTTGGTCCCTCCGACTCTATACTATTGTTATCGCGTCATTAGAACTCTCGTGACGAAAATAGCTCACCACGATCAGGGAGGATACACTTATTTTGACTGCATGGTTTGCATCGCAGCGGAAAATAGACGATTACCTTATCCGGGCAGTAGCAAGCACTATTATTATTTTCTCAAACAATAATGTAGGCTAGTGATTATGTGAGCAGTTGGGAAGTGTGACAGGGTTACGGGTAAACACCAATAGGCTTATACTTATATGTGGTAGTTAGACAACAATATTCAGGCAGGAGGTATTTAAGAATTAAATTGCCGTGAAGTTAGCGTCCCTATAGTGTAGTGGTAGCAGTTTCAGACTTGCAAGCTGAGAGACCTTGGGTTCGATTCCCGGTAGGGACAGGAAATTATCTAGTGTAGGCTTTTTCGGCGGTTTTTAAAATTGGTCCTTCACAGTAATTTGGTAAAAATCCCTGATGACACACTTCCCACGATAATGTGTAACAGCTAAAAAATATTTATCAGATCGAGCTTACATTCCTCCCCCTTAATAAAATGCTAGAAAATGTAATATAAATATGCTTTTCCACCCGGTTACACTATAGAATGAGGAGAAAATGAGATAGAAAGATAGACACTTACGAAAATATAACGAAATGAAAAGTTTTGAGAATGAGACAACAAAACAGGGCGGTTAGTCTGCGTGATTTCGGAAAGACAGCAACATCGGGGTAGGATTATGAACATATGGATATGGGGATCAGAAATAGAATCCTGGGGAGAGACAAAGAGGATAAACTGAAGAGATCAAAACAAAAGAAGTGGACAAATATGGCTAGAAAGAGTAGAAGCAGCCACTGAGGTACAGGGGATGAAGTATGCGGGAAAGGGGAAATCTGACCTCCCTGGCACGATATTCAATCATGGTCGCAGACATCAAGTTGATATTGAAAAAACAAAAACAAAAACAACGTAATAAAGAGACTATCCGTGTTTGGAAGAAACGCATTTTAAATGGGAAAAGAGAATAGAAGAGAAGAAGAAAGATGAATTAAATGTTACATCAGTTGTTTTATATTGGCAACACTTTCACGGTCAGTGTTGTTAGATCTAAGCAAGAAAAAAAATATAAGGAAGTTAGTCTGTAGTATTAACCATCTGAGGTAGATCATTGAGAATGTCTATACTATTTTTAGTAGGGTTATTACAAGGAGCACTCTGGATAACACAAAACTCCTGATAACACGCCGTCGGTGATTTGATCCCAAGGGTGGGCTTATTATTAGTGCCACTATGGATCAGATATGTGTGGGAAATACTTAAGTTATATTTAGTCATATTATGTAGGCTTATATTTTAGAGTTCAAATATTAATTGCTTTAAAATATTCTCAATACAGTCTTTTCTTGCTTTATGAGCGAGGGTTATTTTAATTTTAGACCTACGCTATTCCAAGGATTGCCATTTTAGTTTTTGCACGTTCAATTTTGTGTTAATCTATCTGTATCTAGTTTGTAGTACTGCTCGTTTGTGAACTCTTCCTTAGTTTGGAATATGGGCCTGATAGTGACCATATTCCAAAATTAATCTTACAATGGCTATATAAGTACTACGTTGTAAATATGAAAGATTAGTACTTTTTTTTTTTCTTTTGCTTTATATATACTATTTCTTATGTCTCCACTATAAATTATTATCAGTAATGACTTGCTTTTCACATCAATTCCTTCCCATCACAGACCGATACTCATAATGATATACTTTGCTGAAGTTTGGGGACAAGAATATGGGAAAGTGAAATAAGCATTAAAATAAACAAATTTATAGCTCTAGATGGTAGCATTCATTACCTTCTATGAAGTCCACTGATTGTTCAACCATCAATATTTTCCAATGGTAATTAATTCTTTTTTTTTACTATAGAGACTCGTCATTACTGCTGAGGTATGTAGACATAACTTACTTCAGTGTAAAACTGATCTAATGTAAAAAAGAAGGAGATGAAGATAATAATAAGGATAAGCGTTTTTCTGATAATCCACAGAGAAAAAGATGGACTTCATTACGCTCAAAAACTGGGCCTACTTAGAACAGAAGTAAAAGAAATGACAAACAATATTGCCATTCAGAGGGTTTAAGCATAATTTTTAAATACCGGTTATTTCACTTTAGAAATAGTTCTGATCGTGAGGAAAATGACAGATGGAGTTTGCTGACAATTCATTTGTATGAAGATTTTTAATAACTGTACATCTGATCGCAAAAAGTTGTAGGAAAAAACTTTTGAGGTGACATGGGCATATTTGGCCAAGACGGTACCCAAACCGTATCCTCAAAAAAAAATCATGTTCTTATTTTCTAAATATCGAAAACGATTAAGTACGAGTTTAGAAAACAATATGGCGGACGAAAAGCATGGGAAGACGCTTTTCATTAGGAACTTACCTTATTCCACGACAAATGATGAGCTAGAGAAGGTATTCTCGGACATAGGACCTGTTAAATCATGCTTTGTTGTGAAAGACAGGGGTAAGTATGTCTTCCTTGGGACAGCAATTCCTACCTCGGCCTTACATGCCGGTGGATAGGCCTAGCCAGAGGTTGAGAATTTCGGAATGAGTTTCTATTCTGTTCTATCTTGCACTTTTGTTGCAGTCTTACCGTCGGTGCAGACTTGCCGTCTGCCACGTGATAGATTGTCTGATAATATTTAGATCTGTTTTAACCCAGTAACTGAATAGTCACTGTGTTACTAAAATTACTTACTAGTCTATAAAATTTTCGGCTTTCTCTAATAGAACAACCGAACAGCACCGATTTAGCTCGAACTATCAGTACAATTCTGGAACAGCACCGCTGGTAGGTCAGGCGTTAGACGAAATGAATGGCCAGAGTCATTCAGTTAATCTAACGCCTGGCACCAGTGGTGCTGTTCCAGGATTGGCATTCTCTAACAACCGCGCCGATTCATTCGATAGTATATATATCGATATTATTATAAGCGATATTCCTCGATATTTGTGCCCCAAGCGATATTCCTTGATATTTGTGGCCGATACTTGTGCCCGTTCCCACCGCTTGAGACAGCAAATCGCTTGAGACAGCAAATCGGCCCGCCTCCTTTTATGATAGACAGTCGCCCCCTTCGCTCCCTTCGCTTGTTTCCAGACTGACCGTTTCTTTCTTTCTAACTTTCTCCACTACNTCTACTATGACTTAAATGAAGTGTGTCACTACATATATATAGTCATGCTGTCCCGAGTGAGAGCCAAATTTTCTGTAGATAATGGAAGCAAATAGATCTACAATAGCTTAACCTGGCCAGGTGACCATTGCCATTGGTATGTGGTGACCACCTAATAATAGCCTAATTAGATGATTGGGTATATTTACTATTATATTTAATCTGCTTACTTAACCTTCCATCATGTCTAACCTGACTGCAACCACCATTTCTTAGGTCCCAGATATTAAAAAAAAAAGCAATTCAGAAACAAGCTGTACAATGTGATTGCAATCGCCCTGATTTGAAGCTTCATATGGCACGAGCCATCCATTATTGATGTTCATTTAAAGACTAAAAGAGGATTTTGTGTTAAATGCAGAGAGCAATGCAGTGTAATCTTGTTGATGTGGAAACCTTGCAAATGTGAAAGGCAACAGATCAGGACATTACCGTCTAGAGCTCGATTTAGGGACAGGGTTAGGGGTAGAATTAAGGAAGAAAAAGCTAACTCAGAATAGTCCCTAGACATTATCATTGTCTAAGACTTTCTTATATTACTTATAATTGTGCTTTTGCTATTCTTATCCTGATTCTAACCCTAAGCCAGGCTGCAGGCTGAAGTGTCCTATAATATTTTACATGAAAGCAGTAAAAAAATACTTAGATTGATGTGGTGCCAACTGATATTTGACAGCATAAGTATGCCTCAAGTTATGATTTAGGATTTTGCATGATTTCAAGGCAGTATCATGGGAATCTTCCAAGGGCATACATGCTGATTGTTAGGGACAGGGATCAAACTCAAAGTCTGACAAATTTTGTAAACGAATGTCAAGTAGCTGAAACATACCCAAATTTATATAGACTAATTGGCGGAAGGGATAGCTTGCTGTGTGATGCAGCCCTTGATTGAGGGTGTGGGGGAGGAAGGCCACTTTCACATGGTTTTTTTCTTTTGTTTCAAAAAGAGTTGCCACTGAAGCTAAAAGTAAATTGGACTCAGCATGGCTGCATCTGTACAGCCCATCTTTGTCAAACTTCAGAGACCCTCCACAGATAACTGATATCATCCATAATTGCAATCGTAATTTATGTTGGAATATGGCTGTTTTTGTTCGTAGGATTTTTGTGTATGTTGGGATGGAAATACTTTGGTACTGAAATGAAAAGACTGGGAAGGTGCTGGTCTGTGCAGATCAAAATTGTAGCGGAGTAATTTTATATATTGAGTGATGACAAATATTATTGATGTATATATTCATGTTGCCACATTTCAGGTCATACATAAGGAGATAGCATTTTCTTTTTATTGATTGGTTCTTTATTTGTATTTTCAGAATCTGGGAAATGCAGAGGCTTTGGTTATGTGAAGTTCACACTTTTGTGAGTCAATTTTTTATTTTCAACTTCTTTAGGGTGGTCGTGCATCGATTTGCAGTGTTTTAGGTGGTGTGTTTACTTGGCAAGAGAGAATGTATAGATGTCATGTTTGTGAATTTTGCTGAGATTCTGCTTAAAGGTCAACCCCGCTTAAATGACCTAGATAGTAGCGTAATCTAGCTCAGGCTCTGAAGTATGATAGTGCCTGCCCTTAGGAGAGACGTCAGGAGGCCACAGGCTAGTCACTGCCTTGCAGGCGCAAGGTGACGGCTATACAGTTTTTTTGTCAGAAGAAGATGTTGATTTTGACCCAGAACTGTTGTTTTTTTGTTTGGAATACTAAAAACCTTATCGGGAATCCCTGTCGATATGATTAGTCTATGAATAGAGGAAGTACCTAGCGCATAGGCTAGACCGGCAAACTTGACCAATTTACCCAACTTTACACACCAATTACTCATTGACAACTCTGCCTATATGCATAAATTTATCATTAGTGGAAAGCTCAATCTATCCCTCTCAATTTCATACCAGTAACATTACATCTCAATATGTAAAACATCGTAACACTGACAGCCCCTGTTAAAGACCAAGGGGTAGGCGTTGCATTGTCTGCCTCACCTTGGCTTTCCTCTCGCACCCGTACTGCGTTACAAATGATGGTGTTGTATGAGTGGCATTTTTTCAGTAATTAAACTGCTTGTTGGTTTTCAGAATCATGTAATTGATAGAGATGAATGGACAGAGATCGTGTGGCAATTGGCCCAAAGTCCGGCATATCAAATGAGCGAGGTTGAGTTAAAAATTGAGACTAACAATAATTTGTCTAATGGAAAGTAACTAGACATGTCTAGGAGTAGTAGATGAAATCTTGTTGTTAGCATGTAACCTTACAATTTGTCAAGTTCAGTGCTGATCAGAGGGAAAGATAGATACTATACCTTTCAAATTACTGGTAAGGCTGATCTTCTACAAGATATCTACTTCTAGACTAGACAAAAGTTTGGAGAGAGGATATGAGGCGGTTTAGGGGGAGAGGGGGGGAAGGGGAGAAGGAAGAAGTTTTGTTTTGCATACGGATTGTGGCATTATTGAATTGTCACTTGTCAGCCAGGCGTACATTCAGATTTATGATATGGTCACTTCACTTCGTCAGTGTGATGATAAAGACTTCAAATTATAAACGGAAGGCATAGTAAAGCATTGTAATACTTGCGTAGATTTATATCTGTTGCTGTATACCTTTAGAGAACGTTTGGACTTGACTCATTTGAGTTTGCCGAATTTTGGAAGACCAGTAAGGAGATATAAATCCAGGTCTGAAAGATTTTTTTGGAAAGGGGAGGGGGATGGGGATCGTGATTTCGACTTCCTTGTATTCAAGAAATTTGTGTTTGATTGTATTATTCATTTCATAGATTTAAGGCATTGGAAGCTTAATCTACCTCCCCTCCCCATAAATGATTTCAAATTCATCTTAAGATCCTTCACTTCATTTTTAAAAAAAAAATGATTTTAGATCTAGGCACAGATATTGTAGTTTGACTTATCATCAGAGAAACAACGGTCATCTTTAAGCCACCATTCTCTCTAGGCACTTTAACTAACCAGCCTGTCATTTCGTACACAGGATAGACCGCGACAACAAGCCAAAGATGATTTTGCAAAATTGGTCCTAGAACCATTGTAAATTACAAACACGAAAATCCTTTGGCCTTATACACATTACAGTGTTATGCATTGCCGACTGCTGTCACCCAGGTCCTAATTTTCGCTGGCCACTCCCATTGACCAGCAGTAAATGTGAGCATCTAAGCTTACAAAACAGGTTAATTTTATAAAAATCCACGCCCATAAAAAAACACATCTGGGTCTCGGGCTATTTCCAGAGAACTAAGTATAACCAGTTGCTTGCAACTCCTATCCCAAAACAGCTTTTCTTTAATTTAACTTCAACTGGTCAGAGAAGTGACAAATGCATAAGGACAGGCCACAGCTCGGTCACTAAGCCCATGGGAGAATGAAAGAAAAATTACTTGAAAAATATATTACGCTAACCCCTGCAGTATGGCCAACCCTAGTGACTTCAAAGGTAGCACGCGTGTGTAACCAGTAGCATTTTTATTTTAGTTCTGTGAAAAGCTGCGGATTTAGGTTACACACGCCCAGATCTTTATGTCATATATTACTATGTACTGTCGACTGCCGTCACTCCAGTCCTGATTTTCGTTGGCTTTTCCCACTCACCAGTATTGGAGATAAGCATCTGATCTAAAAAACAAATTAAAACTACATTACTTTTAATAGTCCCTAACAAGAAAAAGTTTATTGCTCTGTCTCTTCGTTTGATCCACCCGGCATAAAAACCAGGGGAGACCTCAGGCTGATTCAAGAGAACAGGGCAGCCCTTATCTTTTCAAACCTCTGACCCGATATTATGCTGCTTTAATTTGACCTAAACTGGCCAGGGAATGACAAATGCATTAGAACAGGCCAGAACTAAGGTCACTGGACCCCTGAGAGGGAGAAAATAATGATGTGATAAATAGATCACCCTTCCTAGTAGGTCCAACTCGGGTGATTTCAAAATTAATGCGCGTGTGTAGCCTTCAGGGCTCGCTGGGCCCTCCTTTACTCTGCAGTCCAGTATAATTATAAATGAAGATTCGTTCGGCTTTTTTCCTCTCTTCCTCCTCTTTTTTCTCCTCTTTTTTTTTTCCTTCCATAACTTTTTCCTCGTCCCCATGCGGGGAGGGGGGAGAAAAAGGCATCAAACGCGCTGGGATCTGGGATCTGCACACTTACCCATCCGGCCAATACCTAAATATGTAACCTATGAAAAAAAAAATATAAAGATGACCACAACATGCATATAATAGAGCCACTGGCTTTAGACTTATTAGGCCCGTAACTGATGCATGTTTACTTAGCACTTCAGTAGACATATATATGACGGGTAGTGAGAGTTGAAGAGGAGAAATTAAGATGTAAGCTCACACTAGCCACTTACACACTATCTCATACATATTATAAACATCATACAGCATACAACATTTACACCACGAGGTAAATATTTACAAATCATAGTGGCGTTGATATAATGTATATATATATATGCTATTTATTACTACCGTGACATTGTAATTATGGTAAAGGTGTTTTTATCCCTCCTCGGGGGAAAGAAGGAGGGGGAGGTGAGATGAATAATCGTGGACAGGAGCACTCATACTAGAAGATAATAATCATGTTTGGGAGTGGGGAAGGAGGAGACCAGTAAAACTGGAAATGAAAAAACGACGTTATTTAGCCCGTAGGAAAGTAGTTTTACAATGTCATACAGTGTTATTACATCTCATTCATTGGTGTTGATCGGGACAGATATTTTTGTGTTTGAGGAACAGCTATGGAGTGGGGGG
>JAWQUT010000215.1:518626-535914 GCA_033807755.1 Ellobium chinense
GGGACCCATCACTGTTCGTGCAGCTGACTGAAATTGCATGTAGGTGTCGACATGGTCTGTGAAAATACCGCCGTTCGTTTTCATGCTTGAAACAGGAATTGGGATCATGAGGGGACAAGGAGGGATGGGTGGAAGGAGAGGGATATGGTTTCCACAAGTGATAATGTAATCAAATAAGTCTATAGTCTATACATAACGGATTAGACTAGACTTATCTCAAGAAAATATACAGATCAAAGCAACACACACACAAACCTTAGTCATAGTAATCCAGATGTAGCTGTGGCCCTGTGACGTCACCGAGAGAGTGCGAGCGAGGAAAACAAGGGGGATGCAGTCACAGCTGGTCAAGGAATGGGCATAAGATTTGACTCGCGAAAAAGTAGTCTTATTAGGGTGGCCTGTGGCGATTGCAATAAGTAATTGAATAAATATAGAAGAGACTTGGTTGCACAGATTGAGATACTGTAGTTTGTCTTATCATCAGAGAAACAATGGACATCTTTAATAAAAACTTCAATTTCAAGCA
This sequence comes from Ellobium chinense, assembly GCA_033807755.1. Taxonomy (NCBI): domain Eukaryota; kingdom Metazoa; phylum Mollusca; class Gastropoda; order Ellobiida; family Ellobiidae; genus Ellobium; species Ellobium chinense. Next base: position 519,156 of record JAWQUT010000215.1, read on the forward strand.
GATTTTTTATATTATATACTATTACTTTTACTATTTATGTGGCTATAATCTGAATTTAGCTAGTATGAATTGTGCCAGGGAGTCCTGAGGAGAGATTGAAACTTTTATATTATATTGTGTTAGTGGTTAATGGATGCCTCCAGTTTAATCATGTATAGAGTCATAATGATTTATTTACTTCACAATTGCATCTCTTCAGAGAAGATGCGGAGAAAGCTCTCACCACAGTGAAGAAGGTGGATGGAAGACATGTGCACATAGTCTATGCCAACAAGAAAGAGAAAAGTAAGGTTTATTTAGGCTAGCCTTTGACAAGCAATATATCATCATAATGTGTGTATCATTGTCTCCTCTCCTCTAACAACACAGTGGGGTTGGAGTACTTATTAGCTTTGATTTAAAGGAATTTATTTTCAGATTATATGTTTTGTAAAGAACTCTCTAACTTCATTATGGATTTTTAGTATGGCTTAAATATCGAAATTGTGTTTATCATGTACGGTGAGCTGCATGGCTTAGATATTTGATCAATATTTTGTAGAGAAGAGATTTGGCAGACCACTCAGATCTGAAGATGAAGGCAGACCTGAAGAAACTGCACCCAAGGAAATACAGGAAGAGGACAAAGGCCAGAAGAAGCAGAAGAAGAAGAAATCGGAAGCGCCACTTCCAGTTAAGGGACAGAGGCAGGCTCCAAATCCTCTTAATGAAGGGAAGAGGGCTAGACTGATTGTGAGGAATTTAGCATTTCGGGTATGTACCAAATCTGAGCTAAATTATTTTATTATGAACAGTCTCAGGAAGCTTGAACAAATTTGGGCAGTCTTATCAAAATTTGCAAGAGCAATTGGGAAATACTTCTACCTTTTATTCCATTTACTTGAGTACAGGAGGTATTTATGTAATTATTTCTCAGAATTTTTGCAGTTAAATTAATGCATGTTTTCAACCACTGTCTGTGTGGTATCCAATAAATTATCATGCTCTTTTTTGAATGGCCTAATAGTGTGCTTACTTTCATGGTTTCAGAAGTATAAAGGTGGCAATATGCTTTTATAAATTATTACTGACTTGTATTAAATGTAGAAGGCTTAATTTTGCTAGTAACTAACATAGAATCTGATTTATTTATGATAATGTAATGCTGCAAACCCATGATCAGGAATTGTTTCATGTATTTCTGCCAGTGCACAAAAGAGGAACTGAAGAAGGCATTTGGAAAGTGTGGAGATGTAGTGGATGTGCATATCCCAAAGAAAGGTTTGCAGTTTCCTCAATTTAATCTAAATGTAATGACTTAAAATGTCTCAGTGTAGTCTGGCATTAGCCAACCTTTCAACTATGTACTGAAGTGAAGATGTACAAGCTGTGATTGCTATTACTTTAAACAAATGATTGAGCCAATAGTCCTTTTTTGGGGGTGAGGATTAGGGGGGGGGGGGNGGGGGGGGGGGTATTTACCTCTGTTCACTGGGGAGACACAGGTCACAGGCCCATTCTGTATCTGTCCTTACAGTGCAACAATTTAAAACATACATGCTAACATACATGTTGATATGATTCTTTCAGTCATGATACCTCAAGAGTAACAGCTAGTAATGCTCAGTAACTCTGTTGGAGGTGAATTATGATTCTCAAAGATGCAGACTTAGGTTACTGAGAAGTACTCTTTCACGTTGCAGTGTTTATCAGCATTAGTAAAGTTTCATTTTCAAACCTGAGCATTGGATAAATATTTAGATTTGAGAACAGTGCCTTAAGGAGGATGTACACATAGCAAAGACAGTTTTGTGAGCCAGCAGGATAAGAATGCTTTCTGTCCTTCATGTCTTTGCATTTTTCAGTAGCCTTACCCTTCATGTGTATAACTGGAGTTTTAAGCCAGCATTGGCAGTTCAGTATTTGGGATTGAAACAAACTCTGTTTTAAGTCTGTATTTGTCTTATAAACAATGTTGAAAACCCGTGCTATTACTACAAGGCTACAGAGGCAGTAATTTTCAAATTTTCTTACAGAATCAGGCACAAGGCTGGGTTTTGGTTTTGTTCAGTTTGCCAACAAAGCTCAAGCAGGAATGGCTGTCAGAGAACTTAATGGAAAGGACATTAATGGTGAGCTCATACCATTTAAGCATGCAACTATATTTGAGTGAATGCACCTGAATGCCTTATGTAACCCTGAGGAAATCATCTCATCTGATTTGGCTGCACTAAGTCTTATTGTAAAGTTGTCACTTCAAAGAATTCCACAGGAGCTAGAAAAGTAAAAGATCAGGCTCTGTGTCATGTTATGGTGGGTCACTGGAAAGAATTGAAGGCCTTCAGGCATTAGTCACAGTAGTATTTTTCTATTTCACAGCTAGAGCAGTTTATAATAACTGACAAATTATATGGTAAACAAAATAGAGGAAGACAAGGATAACATCTCGATGGATTAGTAAGTTGCATTGATGAGTGTGCAGAGCTGCTATGAATTGTTTAGGTGGATGACAGCTAGAAGTGGACATCCTTGTGAGGTGGCTGGATACCTGAAAAAGCAGAATATACTTTAAGGAGAACCTTTTTGGCCTCCAGTAGTGTTTTCTGGAGTTGGTATCCACTACTGATACAGAATTTTTTTTTCTCCTCTTATAGGAAGAGTTGTTGCAGTGGACTGGGCATTACCTAAAGACAAGTTTGAATCAAAAGTTGCAGGTAAAATCTGTTATGTCACATAGTATCATAATGTTGTAAAAATGTGCAGGGATTAATGTGAATTGGGGATCTTAAAAGGATATGCGTGGTCAAAGGAACAGGAATTATTTGAACAATTGAAGCCAATAAAGGGAGGGTGGTTTTTACAGCTTGAAGAAAAAAAAACTGAAATGGCACTTATTCTTTCAGATGATCTGTTTTATTTTTGAAACCAGACTGGCCTTGACATTGATAGTCTGATTTATTCTTAGCCAAATCAGCTGGTGATGATGTTGACAAGACTCAAGATGAAAGCATGGAAGTTGATGACATTGATGAGGAAGACAAGCATCTTGATCTTAAGGGTGATGACCATGACACCAGTAGTGAGAGTGAAGAAGAAGAAAGTGAAAGTGAAGAAGATGAGGAAAGCAGCAGTGATGAGGATGAAGAGGAGCAAGAAAAGATGTCTGATGATGATGAGGAGGAGGAGGATAGTGGCATCGAAGAGGAATCACAGGAGAAAAAGTCTTTTAAAAATTTGGGTGAGTAATACAATTTATATTTTATATCTTGCATATTTTGAGGATATTGTATTTTCAGAGATATTTCTTCAAAGAGATATATATTTTCTTCTTCTGCAAAATAATTTATATACAGTGCATATGAACATTTGTTGGTTTCATATTATAGTTGGAATATATGCCTGTTAGTTGAAATCTATGGAGTCTAAATAAAGTAATTGTGATATAGATTCCGCCCGATGTATGAAAAGCCTTGCTGACTTAAATGTTACAGCATAGCAAATTGTTTGATAATAGGAGGTGCAGCTTTTAGGCAACATGCGAAGTGCGGCATCAGATAACCTATGAAGCTGTCAGATATCTGGTTAGTTCAATCTGCTGCCTATGCTGTATAGAAACTTTTAACTATTTCTAAATTGTTTGAACTTTAACACTGTATCTTAACCCTGTTATTTCTTGATAAATTAATATTTTGATCCCAGCAATTTTTTGAGTGGGTTTTTCCCCTTCAAGAAGTTAACATATCTATTTAGAAAGGAAGGATAATATAAACAATTATATTTTGATTTTAGCAGCTGAATATTTAATGTTTTTTCTTCTCCTTAAACTTTAATTTCAGAAAGGGAGAGTGATGTAGGGGAGGGAAGAACTGTGTTTATCAGGTAAGAATTTGTATCATTGCACTGAGCTGGCTAGCCTGAATAGAAATTTGTGGATAGGGCGCATACTTGTTCTCCAATCTGAGCTTTGGTGTTTACTTTGAGATTGCCTTAGTTGTCATTCTAATCTTTTTATCCAGAGATCAGGGGATCAGCTTGTTCCCAGTTTGTCGTACTTAATTAAACATATTTGTGATCATTCTGTGGTCTGGCCACGGTTCTTATCATTCTCAAGTCCTTTAACCTTCCTCTGTAAATATCTGATTAATGCTCTATTACTGGACCCATTTTACAATTTTTTTTGCTTGGAAGGAATCTGCCATATACTGTGGAGAATGAAGAGCTGGAAGAATTTTTCTCACAGTTTGGAGATGTGAAATATGCAAGGGTTGTTGTTGACAGAAACAGCGGAATGCCGAAAGGTTAGTAGTTCCTATATTCCCTTTATTGCTTCTTACTGCTATTTTGCTGACACCATTATAACAGTATACCAGTATATCTTGTTGAATATTTTAGGTTTAAAACTGGGCATAAATGAGGGCCCATCCTCTTGATTGTTTGAATGTTAGCAATTTTCAAAGAGTTTACTCTCTAGTGCCATAGAGATTGGTCCAAATATACAGATAGCAACTTGCACAGATAATGTCAGGTTTGTGGCATAAAAATGTTCTTCTTATCCTTTTTATGAAAATGGAAGTTTCTGTGGTTGTTACAATAGCTGCCACAAACTCACAGACGGACTTTCTAGTTGCAAGAAAATAGATTAAAATTCACACTTTGGGAAACCCACCGAAAGAATTTCTAGTATGCAAGAAAATGGGTTCAAATTCAGACTTTGTTGACTCCAGTTGTGGGCACTGGACCATAATTTTGAGTTTTTGAGGTGTTTTGAGTTTGGGAGTAAAATTGGAGACAGGCAAAACGAACTTTAGGCAAGAGTATTAAAGTGAATTGGCAGGCTTTACCACTCCATGAGATTCGAGTTTGTGAGTTCCCACTGTAATATTTTATTTTCATGATTTTCAGATATCTAAATACATTTTTAGTGTGTTTTTTATCCATTAAGCCAAAGTTTAGTGAATAGGACACAGATATTAACTATTATTTTTACTACTAATTCATTGTTAAAAAAAAAAAAAGGTAGGTGTATCTGTTCATTTCATGCAACTAATATTCTTTGTCTCTCTTTGATCAGGGTCAGCCTTTGTGCAGTTTAAATCAAAGGAAAGTGCAGACTCTTGTGTGGAGGCTTGGTCTAAAGGGGTGAGAAAAATTGTGTTGTTTTGTCTGTCACCAACAGTTGTGGAGAGTATGAAGCTAGGAGATCCAGTGTCATATATTTGGAGAGAGGTTTGTAAAATTTTAGAGGGATTTTAGGTTTTTCTCAAGTAATGCAAACATGGGAGAACAGGAGAGCGAGGAGGATTGGCACACATTTTTTTTCTTTTTAGTGGGGGAGGGGAATTTGAAATTTAATTGTGTGACCTGAAAAAAAAAAACCATGAGTGGGAAGCCCTTTTCATAATTCATTTGTGATAGCGTTCTTACAAAGTTTTAGTATACCTCAAAGGTATATTGTCCAGGTTACTGATATCTTGTTAAAGTGCATTATTATGATTTGTTTATTGTGAACAGAATATTGACATGGTCTAATTTTCCTACTGAGAAGGACATGAGATGTCAGTATATAGGTAGCCACGTTGTCTATTCATTGTGCATGTTTGTAACACAGAATCTTTTGTCTTTTTCAGGACGACCCCAGTTTGTCTGTGGGAGGTCGGCAGCTGATAGTCAGTTTAGCTGTGAGCAGGCAGCAGGCAGGGAATTTTGCCCAGAAGAAAGATGAGAAGAAAGAAGAGAAAGACTCAAGGAATCTCTATTTGGCTCGAGAAGGCAGTGAGTGGCTTTACTGATATTATGCTCTAGACCTGCCAATCTTCCTGGACTTGAAAGGACTGTTTTGTATTTAGGGTTCCACATGGAGGACCTTAGAAATTATGTAGAAATGATTAAACATAAAACCTCTGGTGTCTTAAGGCAAAACATATTTATTGGCCAGCTAAAGTTGGCTTATGTCAGTCTGTCTTTACTCTAGCTCATCATAAAATCATGCAATAGTTATAGAAAACATGTTGCTGTCTTGCAGGTTTGCTATTTAGTGTTAGAGATATTTCAACTTCATTTGGCCGTACTGACTTACAGAGTAGTGCAAGCAGTTTTAAAGAAAAGTCCTGTTTTGTGCTTTCTTCTGTGTCCTTGATACTGTGGCTGGCATAACAGTAACAAGGTTGCTAAATGATATTGTTTTCCTGCAAATTATGTGTATAGAAATATTTGTGTTGTATTGAAGTAATTGAAGTCGGCAGGTCTGATGTTCAAGTAATAATACAAATCTGCTGTATGAAAAGTGAGAAAATAAAATAATTTTTTCTTGTACTAGTTTTTGTTAGGAAATGGTGTGAGTCAGTCACAGAACCATAATGAGTAATAAGTAGGATCCTGTACAGTGTTTAGCTTTCTTTACCATGAACAATAAAATTTATGATGATAGGAATATATTCTGAACACAACAAAACTTTAAGGAAGAAATAATCTCAGAAAATTGCAAGCCTAATGTTTGAATTATATGGCTGTCATGTTTGAATTTTATGGCTGTCATGTTGTGAATTAAAATCTATTTTCCAGTGATAAGACAAGGCACAGAGGCTGCCAAGGATGTTCCACCAGCAGATTTAGCAAAGAGAGCTAAGGTGAGAAATGGCTGAATCTCCTTGTCTTCTGTGGCTGTTTGAAAATACAGAGCGACTAAACCAAAGTTCATTGCATCTGTTTGCTATTATTGTTAATAGTTGTTATATGGGACATAATTATATTCCGGACTTACATTTTTGGTGTACAAGAGATGATGTCTTTGTCCTAATCCAAGTCATTGAAGTGTGATGAATTTGTTGTCAGGCAAACAGATAAATCAAGGTGTCTTGGAACCTCACAATCGAGGTGACAAATTGCTGAATAGTGTCAGAAAGCTGAAAATGATTTCAAAAAATGTAATCAAGCCAGGAAAAAGAATGACAAGGCAGCTGAGCTGAAGTGAACAGAGACCGGTATGTTGTCCTTATCATTTGAAACTTTGCCATCAGCTGCTGCCATCTCTGTTAGAAGTCTGGATAATTCTACGATAAACTGCAAAAATTAAGCAGCCTTTCTCTGCTGTCAACAGATAGATGCAGCGAAAAGGAAGAAACTTCGGGACCAGAATGTCTTTATTTCCTCCACCCGTCTGTGTGTACACAACATTCCACCTACAGTCACAGATCAGCAGCTGAGGGGCATCATGATCAAGGCTGCTGGGGACAAGAAGGCCAAAGTTGTGGAGGTGAGGCAGTTTTCCTTCTTTTTGTCACTGCCTGCTTGATGTTTATTTCCTGTGCTTTTCTTTGATTTCTACTGGGGTCTGAAGTGATGAATGTCACATCAGAGAATATTAATTCAGGGTTCATGCAATCCTTTAAAGATCCTGAAAAATATTAAGATTCTTAATAAGTGCTGAATATTTGGAAAAATGGTCCAAGGTTCTTATATAGTCCTTAATTTTTTATAAAGAAATGGTCCTTAACCCTAATAGTGGCAATCGCCGTTTAAATCGACGATAAACCATGTGAGCAAGTGGCAACACCGATTAAATTGGCTATATCGCCATCCCGTTTTTTTAGTTATTTCCCCTAGTCCCTTGATCTTTATTTGGACTAGAAGTGATGTTTTTACATTGGAGAGCTCATCTAAGCTTGTTTTCTTCACTGGAGCAACATTTTTGTGACATTTCATTTGATTTTGTATTTTTTTAGCTACGTCATAAACCATACTCTTGGTCAAAGAAATGACCACAGAAAAAATATACATCAAAATATATAAGCAAAATTATACATTTTTGGAAAGATAATAGATTTGTGCACAAGATAGTTGTGTTCAAACTGCAAATACTCTAAAAATACTTGGATTTCTGTGCACCTCCTGAAAATAATTTTTTGCGTCACCAGCGGCCATTTTTATTTTTCAAAGACGTGACCCCAAAAAATATAACCTATGCTTCATAAATTGTTTTTTCAAGTTGTCTGTCCAATTACCTTTCCAATGATATATAGTTTTGAACCTTTATATTAAAATTGAATTTTTAATGAATTTTTTACTACCACCCATCATTTTGTGCAAAATATACCTTGCCACTTAGGAAAAAAACTCCTGCCACAACTAGGGTTAAACTGTGCTTCCATTACTAATTAGTGTGAAAGGTACAATGATTATAATTTTACTGAAATAAAATTAAATAAAAAAAACCCCCAGTTTTGTTATAGATCCAGATTTGTAGATATGAAAAAATGCCATCCTATCGTTTCCTGTTTACAATTCTTTCACACTGTGACCAGACAGGTAGTAGATTTGCTGAACAGGGTCCATAAAAAGTTGTGGTATATACCCTGTAGCATGTAAATGTGCTGTCAGTTTTCTCACAGCTGAATAGGATTACTTCTAAAAGAACAGATGACACATAACAAACTACACAAGGATTTCAGTCCATAATTTTGAAATTGAGTTGTACTTGAGTGTGTGAGTGCACTTTGAATAAGAAGGGACAATTTAAATTTTATGAGTAGTCAAGTGTTCTTTTGAGTATTAGATGTTTAAGGTGTTGAGGACTTGCTGGAGGTTGTTCTTGCCAGTCTGTATACTTCACCCATACATCAATGGACTTCGGCACCTCTGGGTTCCATATAAAATGTCACTGGCATGGATCTCACGACTTAAAGTAGCAGTCTTCACCCAGTTTCTTCACCCCTAAAGCACAGACCATATGGAAATAATGCCTAAGTGCAGTGGGAAGAATTGTTTTAGTAGTAGACTAATTGTGGTGTATTGTTTTATTTCCAGTGCCGCATTATGAGAGACCTCAACCGCTTGAACAGTCAGGGCAAAGGAAAGTCAAAGGGCTATGCTTTCTGTGCATATACACAGCATGAACATGCTATCAATGCTCTCAGACACCTCAATAACAATCCTGCCATTTTTGGTGACAAAAAGGTGAGGGCTTTGTGTCATAACACCTTTGATGTGAGATTGTATATGTATGAGATTTCAGATTTCACAAGTTTATTTCCACTGTTTTGATGTTACAAAATGTGGACATGTAGCTGCCTAACATCGATCTGTACATAAGCAGACAAATGGACGAACAACAACTAAACAAATGAACAAAGAAAAAAGAAAAGAGGACATGGGAAGCTTTGTTTGTAGCTGTCTACATCTTGATGGGTGGTGATGAGCCCTGATATACTGTTTGTGTCCCCTCTATCTTGACAGGCACTGTGATGATCTATGGAATCTTAATTATATATCTGGTTTGTAGTCAAGATGCACTACGGTAATACAGACTTGAGAGCAGGTTGAGTCTAAAACACTAAAACATATATTGGTTTTTACTTGATTGTATGCCCAGGAGTGACAAACCAGATATTAGACCAGCCCCTGATATAATTAACGTCACAGTCACATGACTGCAAATGTTTTGATCTTTTATTGATATTTCTCTGTCATGGATGATTTTTTAATTGATGCCTCTGTGTCTCAATTCCTTTCAGCGGCCAATAGTAGAATTTTCCTTGGAGAACCGAAAAGCTCTGGAAGCTAAGCAGAAGCGAATAGAAAAATCTAAGGTAAGTTGCTAGACCGCCAACACTTTGATGTTGTGTTTTCATGTGCCTCTGTGTCTTGTAATTTGCATCACAGTAAAACATCATTTTCTTAACATGCTTTAATCTGTTACAGTGCCTGAGGTGTTGGATGATGCTTCTGTGTGAGGCACATTATCAGTTTATAACTCTTGTGCATTACCCTTAAATGAAAGTCATTTCACATTTGTTTAGGTGAGACTGCATGGTAGTTTTGTGAATTACTGAAGACGTAAAGAAATTCTCCAGTTATAGATTAACTCTTGGAGTGATTGTCATGACACAGTAAGATATGGATGGTTTTTGGTTAAGAGAGGAGGAGGAGGAGGAGTTGTCATAACATTGACAGTGTTCAGATTTGGTCAGGTCGGAAGTTTGGCCAGAGCATGAGAGTTCTAGCTTTGGTATGTGCAGTTGAATTGAATTCACAGCGAAAGTATGACACAACATGCAGAAACATCAGTTAGCTGGTTGATCTGCACTCAAAAGTCAACATTGTAAAGTTATTGCATGGGAATTGGAATAACAAATCTAACAAGTTTATCAACCATGCTCAGACCATACATAGTATATGATCTTATATGTATTATTATTATTTTATGTACAAAATACCAGACTTTGATGCTTGCAGACACTTCTTGCTATGGCTTTGTCATGTGAAAGACACATTTGAGTAACGGGCATCTGTGTGCACAAAAAATCCATGTGGCTTTCTTGGTAGTTTTAATGTTGTGAAGGGACCTCACAAACTCAGTATCATTACCACAGTAAGGTTTAAGAAAACAGTAACCAGGAAGCGGGTGAAAGGAATTATGAAGGAAGCTGCTGTGATTTTTCTACTTAACACATAGTAATATTGTTTCAGGCAAAGTTGCAGCAGAAAGCCCAAGAACCACAATCCAGGATAGCAGAAACAGACACATCAGGAGAAACTGGGAAGAGGAAGAAGAGAAACTTTAGAAACAAGAAAAAGAAAAGCAATATGTTGGAAGCAAAGAAAGAGCAAGACAAAATAGCCAGATCTTTGCACAAGGTGAGACTGGACCTAACAAAAGTTTGACCATCTACATGGTGCATGGAGAAAAAAACCCTGCACATTCACAAGCTTAATAAACATTACAGTGAATGTGCCCCACCTGATGGGGGCACTAATCAGTAATGTGATGGGAAGGATATTTAATTGCCAATGCTGAGTGGCTATGTGTGGTTGAAAAGTCTTAAATATAGGATAAAAAGTTGTTGAGGACCTCAGGCATGTTTTTGGGTGTCATATAAGAATGAAGACCTAGGTTCCCAGGTTAGGAATACCAGTTGTTATGTAATGAGACAACTCAGTCTGTCGGTGGGAATTTCCTCTGACATTGTTTGTCAGTGGCTTGTTTGCCATTTCCCCAGAAGTCTTACAGAAACCAATCCATGGCATAAAGATAGTTTTGTCTATATATGCCATCCTTTTAGGTCAGAGTTTTCCCAAATGTTTTTTCTTTTACCATGATAGCCAGTGCATCTCCTAAAGCCCAGTAAATTTGTGTGATGTGTCCAAAGTTAATGAAGGAATACAGGATTGGTCTGTGAAACTCAGCCAGACTTGGAACGTTGTGCCCTTTCTTTTTGATGTTGTTTCAATACAAACTCCTTACTTCTTGTTTGAATTCTCACAACCAGGGTCCACTTGGTCTACCATCACATTCTGGCCCTAAACAACGACACAAGACAAGGCCAGCCCAGCAAGGAAAGGATGGTGGAAAGAAAAAGATGGACTGGAAAAACAAGGGGACAAACAACAGACTGCAGCAGCCACCAAAACTGAGCAAGGATAAGCCCATGAAATTGAAGGTGAGAGACATACTGTACATGGAAGCAGAAATTAAACTCAGATGCTGATGTATTGACAACTTGATTTTATCAGTTTTATATCACAGTATTCATAACGTTTCATTTTCTGGAGATTGATATGGATTATTACAGTAAAACTTCAGGACTTTGGACCTTATGTAAATTAATTCTTTATCCATTTGTTGCAAAGTTTTGGTCATTTGCACGATACTTCTATCCTTGAACACGTTTATAACAAAAACGGTTATTAAGAAATTAGCTATATTGTGAAATGTTTTTCAACGTTTATAAATCCCCTTCCATAGTCTATCTCTCAACAGTAATAGGTCAGCTGTTGTGCAAGCAACCACTCAGCCCCCTCCACTTACTGAGCCTGAGGGCAGATGAAAACTTGCTATTCATTATTAACCAGTTGCAGTGTCATCCTTTGTGATGCATGATCTTAGTTGCCATGCCACGCACTGTCTTATCATAAATAATCTAAAATATGCTTAATGCAGAATGATTGATGGGGTCCCATGAATTTCATATCAAGTGTGTCTGGGTGCATATTAAAATTTATTGTTGTGCAAACAACCACCAACCCCCCAACTTACACAACCTGAGGGCAAACAAAGACTTACTATACATTAATAACCAAATGCAATGTGATCCTTCATGATGCAAGATCTTAGCTGCCATAACACACACTATTTTATCATGAATAATCTGAAATATGTTCCATTTAAAATGATTCAGGGGGTCCCATGAGTTTCATATTAAACATGTTTATAATGTGTGTATTGGAATTTTTTTAGCCATTCCCCTGAACTTAGTATTTTTGAGGGTTCACTGTTTGTTTGAGGGCATCTGCTGAGGAAAACTATAGTGGTATGCTGAAACTTTCTTATGTTTTCAAATTTTAAATCCTAGCCTATTGTCCAGGCGATGTTATGATGACATCACGGTAATGATTTGATTGTTATTGTTGAGGCTGAGAGCGGACCAATACTTGGTCAGCTGTGACTCTGTATCTTTGAAGGGAATGTGAAAGTTAAAGTGGAGGAAAGCATTGGCTTCTGGCTGAAGCTTAGTTTGAGCTTAGTTTGTCATTTTATTTTCTCTGTTATTTCTTGCACTCTATGCATTGCTCACAATTTTGAAATGTTCTCTCTCCAACAGAATCCAGGAAAGAAAAGGAAAGACGTTGATAGCTTTGACAAGCTGGTGGCTGCCTATAAAAAGAAAATTATGTCTTCAGCCAAGTTTTAGACTACAGCCTTATCTACATCTGAAAGTGCAATAGGGAAATTGATCGTTGGATGATGGCCTCATGATAAGTGAAAATAATTTGCTCTGCCAGTGCCTGTGAACAAGGTCTTGTTTTTGCTGTCACAGAGAAATGAGTGGTTGTATTTTTTGTTTGTTCCCTTTACACCTTAGGAATACATTTAGTGATGGCATGGACTTTGCAGAGCTCTTAGTTTGTGGGCCTCCCCTTACAAGAGATGAGAATTTTCACAGGCATACATGGTTATGAAACCAGAACATCTCACCAGGTCACAAGATGTACAGAGCAGAGTTTATACTGTTGACCTTATACCTGCTTTGGAGTCCTTTTTAGGTGGTTTGGATGACATGTTGAGCAGAAGAAACTGGTTTTATAAATAGTATTAACAATGAAAGAATAAAGAGAAGGAGGAAAACCTTGTTGGATAGATTCATTTATTACATTATTTTTGAGCATATTTTGTTTTGTGAAAGAGAAATTATGTCAAGCTCTCAGTCTTTCTGGGTAAAGCCAAAAAACACTGGCTTTGCATTTTGGTGTACAAGTTGTATATGCATTATGAGGAATATGAGTTACGAAGTGTCTCTGTTTAAATGAATTTGTTGGCTTGTGTGAGCTGAAGGCTGCAGAGAGCTAGTGTCATGTGATTGGTGTCCCCATTGGTGCAATAGATCTGCCTGTGAATTGGTTACATTACATACAGAAGTTAAAGAATGTTGCACAGTGGATATCTGTATCCCTTCAGTTGGCAATGCAAATATTGATCCCACACTCTGCTTAATTGTATCCTCTCGGGAAAAGGACAAATTTGTGATTACCCAATGACTTTGATTGAAGATATAGTTTTGTGTCACCTGACAAAATGTTGTGATTAAGTGCATATTGCTGTTCAATGGATTGCAGTCAAGCAGAGCTGACTTTGTTTGAATGTTGAATGTGGAGATCATTGTAATGCATGTATTAGTGAATGTCTGTATAAGGATTATTGAAAGCGGGTAAAAATGCCTATACTGAATATTAATGATCAGAAGTGACATTAAATGCTTCCTAATGTACTGTGCTGGCTTGGTGTTTGATATTCAGTTTTATAGTTGTCTGCATGACACGGTGTTTATATTTGTCTGAATGTACATGAACACCTTGGCATAACAAGACCAACCTTGAAGATTTTGAGAATAAATGAAGAGGAATAGGAGTATTTCCAAAGACTTTGGCCTTTTTAGAGTTCAGTGTGTTCAGATTCAGATTTCATATTTCACAAGTTGTTTTACATTGTAAAGAAGTAACAAAATGAAGACATATAGCTACCATGTGACTGTACATTAGCAGACAAAAATGGACAAACGACCAGACAAATGAGCAGACAAAAAAAAATTTACAGAGAGACAGGTAAACATATTAACAGTCTAACAGAAGATATACTGTATATATATCTACATAAGTCAAAGATGAAGTTACAGAGAAGTTAATGTTGATACTACTGATTTGGAATTTCACTTTGGAACTTGTGCTTTTTCAACATTTCTTTCAAACTCGACAGAGGAGGCCTCATGAAGAGAGTACTGATTTGACAAATTTCACAATGGTTTGCACTGTTTAGGGGCATTTTGAATTAAACATATGCATTTTTTAATACCTTGTTCCAACAGCCAAGGATGAGAAGAGGGGGGAGGGGGCTAATAATACTACTGCAGTTTTTAGAGGAATATGAGTTGTTAGTGTGGCTAAGAGAGTTGAGCAGGCCCACAAAATGCTCTCTTCTATTATATAGTTTAAATCATTGTTTTGATAAAGAGTTCAAGGTTAGAGACACAAGAGACTTGTTCATGTGGAACTACACTGGAAAATGCAAATCACATTCTTCAGCACTGCCTCAAGAGTAACAGAGAGAAATTGTCTTGAAGGTTTGAAGCTCCAAATGAAATACATGGGACGGCAGGAGATCTGAGGCACACAGCATCATTTATACATGCCACTAGTCCTCTGATATGAAATGTCTGACGCAAAGAATGTGGTAGAAGAGGAAGATAATGAGTCTGCATTTATTAATACTTTGGAAAGAAGCTATTCATATACATGTTGTTTACAAGACAGTGGATGGTTTGTTTCCAGGATACTGGTGTTAATTCAGAAAACTCTAACCTATAGGAGCCTGGAAGTTTTGTAACCAACAATTTGCACAAAACATTCTGTAGTGTAATGGAAGCACATACACACCTGAACACATCTATAATGAAATTCATGGAACATCCTTAACATATTGCATTAAATAGGCCTAGATTTTGTAATATTTATATTACTTATTTGGAAAGTGTGACACTAGTGTCAGAGGAGTGTTAGGTTTGTATCAAGCCCTTTTGTAGTAAAGGTGTCAGAGCATATCTATTGTACTATGCAATTTGACATTCCAGGATCAAGGGGACAAAACTAAGACTTACTGTAGATAACTTGAACACGCTGCTTTCTTCGAAAGCCAGTGTTACTGTAAAATTTACTCGAAACACAGACATTTGGATTTATTTCTCTGAAAATAAGATGGTGTCGACTCTACACAAACATCTTCGAGAATAGCACTTCATTAGAATCTTAGAGCAATGCCATGATAATGCCCAAACTACATGAATAGAAGAAAACTAGTTCACGGGAAAACTTTAGTTCTTATTTAGTAAGGTATATCTATTACTTGGGTCCAACTGAATAACGAAACTATGAAATGATAATGCACCTCTGCATGTGAAATTTGTAATTAAATAACAAAGTATATTTATCAAATTAATAGGGCCTACTCAGTATCATCAAGATAATAAATTATAATGGTTATGGTCCAACAATAATTCTCTCTCTCTCTCTCTCTCTCTCTCTCTCTCTCTCTCTCTCTCTCTCCCTCTCTCTCACAGCTGCATTGTTGTTGCCGTTGTGATCTGATACTCTGAAAATGATCGGGGACTCCCTTAGCCCACATCCATTTGTTCCACTCAGTATCAAGATAATAGATTATAATGGTTTTGATCCAACAGTAATTTTCTCTCTAATTTTCTTTCTCTCTCTCTCGCTCTCTCTCTCTCTCTCTCTCTCTCTCTCACTCTCTATCAGCTGCATTGTTGTTGCCATTTGATCTGATTCTCTGGTAGATAATGATCGAGGACTCCCTTAGCCCACATCCATTTGTTCCACTGTCCCAACATCCTGTGCTGCAGCATTTCATAGTCTAGTAAGAGGAAACAGTTCACATTTTTCAATCAATCGATGAACTGGAGACTCCCAAGTTGAATATGCCT
This sequence comes from Ellobium chinense, assembly GCA_033807755.1. Taxonomy (NCBI): domain Eukaryota; kingdom Metazoa; phylum Mollusca; class Gastropoda; order Ellobiida; family Ellobiidae; genus Ellobium; species Ellobium chinense. Next base: position 535,118 of record JAWQUT010000215.1, read on the forward strand.
GCACAACTCATAGTGCCACAGAATTACTCAACCAGGGCAGTAAAAACACAATAATCAACTTTATAGACAACAGTAGCTGGCGCATCTAGTGTCAACAATCAATGCATTTGGAAAAGGTATCTTCGCGTGGTGCGGCTTCAGTGCAACTCTATAGTACAGTATTTGGTTACTCTAGACTTGCCCTTACATTATCATTGGAAATCAAGGAAGAGCTAAAACCTACATCTATGTCTCACTATAACATAGAACTGTTTTGATAGTGTAAAGCATCCTGCAGTCTACAGTGACTTTCTGCATTATGTTTTCCATCACTGGCAAGCAAACCATCAGTTGTGCATGGCTGTGTTAGAACCAAACTTTCTTTAACCTGAAATTTGAAGAGGTAGCAGAAGAAAAAGATCACATTTATAATAATATCATATACAAAAAGCCTATACCGAATGCGGAGGAAGGAAGGATGGGAGGGAATGATAAAGGATTCAGCTGATAGAAAGAAGGTGTATATGATAGCGCTAGCAGCCAATGGGAGGAAAATTTACATGTCAATTGTATGTTCAAGATAAGTTTTCTATCGCCTCTCGTGACTCCAATCTCTAGCTGTTCAGTGTCCATGCTTATAAAGTGTAATACACTCCACGTCTTTTGAACTAGGAAAGAACCCCTCCCCCTCCCCGTCCTAAATTTGAGGGGAGGTGTGTACCTTTTTAGAGCGATTTTAGGTTTTTGTCAAGAGAAGCAAATTTTGAACTGCAAGAAAGAAGAGGAGATCGGGACGTTTTCAATGTATTAAGGGGTGG
>JAWQUT010000215.1:559681-572666 GCA_033807755.1 Ellobium chinense
GAGAGAGAGAGAGAGAGAGAGAAATAGAGAGAAAGAGGCGTGGGATGGGGGGCAGGAAATATGAGGTTAATGTCACTTTTGTCTTGTTTTCGTGAACGTCCGTGCATGACCTGATACACGTAGGCGCTCCTCTGAAGCGCTCAGGAAGTCTTGCCATTTTCAGCTTGAGCGAGCCGCAAGGTCAATCACTCCTTGCCATCCTTCTGACTTCGGTGGCAGGACCCTGGCAGTTACCGTTCCTTGAAGGGCTACTAGCCTAAGTAGTTTATCTAGACAATTACCTCTCGTAAACTGCTTGAACATTATCTGCATTCTTACGAGTCATTTTTTCTTTTTCTTTAAATTTCGGTTGTTAGTCCTCTTCACTTTGGCCATGTTTTTAAAGAAAAAAAAAAAGACTGTTTTGACGTCTGAGATAAAGTAGACCATAAAATTGAGGTCTGAGATAAAGAACTTCTTACGTAATGACGTAATAGGTCACATAAGTCAGAAGCCCAGAATACGCTGCTAGGAACATAATGAGCAGTCATGAGGTCTTGTTTTGTTACAAAAGTATTCTGACTTTGGTAAGTCTCGAGCATTTCATCCAAAATTAACGCATCTTTTTTTATGTGTTTGTCCAGCTGACATGCTGTGAATGTCATGCCCCATTTTATTTTATGTGCAGGTGTGTGACCTAAAGATAATTATTCGATACAATGATACACAAGAAAATTAAAGAGTCACGTCTGAACCAGGGATATGAAGAATCAGAAAATGGCACTTCAATGTCAAATTCTAGGATTACAGGTAAAATTAAAATATGCATGAATTTTCGAAACAGATGTGGTTCCTCATCAAGTTAGACATATACTCAAGTAATTGATTAAAAAAAATATTTTCCGTGCTAAGACAACCTAGCATTATTTTGTTTCGAAGGGGATGTGTAAATGGGGAGGGAGGGGGCGATTTAATGCAAATCACAGTCCACAGCATAGAGTTTGTTCCTGATCCATATCAGTAACGTTTAGAATTCTTTCTCGGAATGCACATAGATCTTCCAGTTCCAGTTCTAATAAAAAGCTATCATCATAGCATAATCAACGAAATGATGACCTGTTTAAAAAAGCAATCAAAACATGAATATGACCACATAATTTAGCACTAACTTCTTATCAGATCCGTTAGGATGTCACGAACTAGAACATTAGACCAGGTCTGCAACCCATAATTTTGTGTATGTGAGTAAAATATGATCTAGACTTGGAATTAAAAGCTTGGGACCGGAATTTTAAATCAGATAGCCTGTACACATTTTTTTGTGTATGTGCATGAGGCTTGAGATGGTGAAATTCAACTATCCATTTATGTGGAAGCCTTTAATTGGTACGTTAAGGTCTACTCCAGTCATACACAGTGAAAGAAATTTTACAAGTTTAACAAGTTTATTGATCGTGTCCAGGCGTACCGGACAGTACATTGGCATAATATATAAAGGCAGAGACCACTTTTATCTACAGAATCATCAGCCCTAGTTAACATTTCAATGTCACGCTCGGGCAGATCCGTAGTAAATAATATTGAGTAAATGACGTGCAACTGGGAAAGCATCCCTAACACAATGCGACAGGCAATCTGTTCTAAATGATTGTCTGTCTGTCTGTTTATTTATTTATTTGTTTGTATTTTTTCAAGGAAAAGTCGTGCATTTTTTCAATGCCAGTTCTTTGAAATCCATCATCTCCATAACTGATAGGCAATTAGTTCTGATCGACAGACTATGGCAAAACCTCGATATACAGTATGCCCTTGATGCATGCATAAAGTATACTAATGACTGAGTTATCCTTAATATCGAAGTCCACAGCAACGATGAAATAATAGAACAGTAATGAAACCATACACGTAACGTTTATACTTAATAACAAGGTTATTGATTGAACACTCAATATTGGGATTACAATGTACTTTGTTGTTGTTGTTGTTGTTGTTGTTGTTGTTGTTGTTGTTGTTGTTGTTGTTAATAAGAAATTTGTGCAATTTAATTTTATCATTCTCGTAGTACCAGTATCACATAACAGTCTTCAGTTATCAACCTGTCCTCTGCTTCCCCTCTTCCACTCGTCTTCTGACCACTTCACCACTTTTCCCGGAAGCGGAAAACTGTCCTTCCTGGTCTTAAGGTGCCCTCAGTCTGTTTACGCACCTGCCTGGGATGTTCGCACCTGAGGTGAACAGCACACACCCGTGCCATCACCAGGGCTTGTAAACAAAGCATGCACGGTAAGAAAAAAAAACAACTGTGTATCCCTTAACGCGAAGTGACAGGGGAGAACGGTCAATTACTTTTTCGTCGACAATTTTTTTTTTCGTTGTTTTTGAGACTTCAAAGATCGGCTTTATAAGTAACAGAGGTTTTGATTTGGCTTTTATGTCAAAGGAGTGGGTGGCTGTTGCAGGGAAGGGGAGGGGGGGGTAATTTTTTAGGATAATCTTTGGAGTGGTCAAGAGCTGGAAAGAAATGAAAGAGTAAAACCTCACTTCCTGTCTTTCTTTCTTTCTATCTCGCTTTATTCGTCAGTCAGTCAGTCAGTCAGTCAGTCAGTCAGTCAGTCAGTCTGCCTGTCTGCCTGCCTGCCTGTCTGTCTGTCCGTCTGTCCTCTCTTCTCCCGCCTCTCTCTCTCCATATCCCTCCATTTCCCCCCCCCCTCTCTNCCCCTCTCTCTCTCTCTCTCTCTCTCTCTCTCTCTCTCTCTCTCTCTCGTTGACTACGCATAATTTGGTTTCAACCAAACACCTGTGCAAATCTGAGAAAGTACATCCACACAACCTCAAACGAGTAAAGCAGTTATGATGCTCCTGGTGTTTCTCGTTTAACTCCCTGTAATGATTTAACAGCTTCAAACAGTCTGATAATATTTCATTCATCAAAAGCACCTGGTCAAACTGATTTCATGGTCTGACGCTTTTCCCTTGTAACTGTTAGCATGCACGCTTGTTAAACAGCAAACAAATCAGATTTTGTTTCTTTCATTTTCCCTTCATAACTTTCATTTAATGGCCGCTTTAATGGCGGCGATGAATGAGAGTAAACATCGTTCTTATGTGAACATTGCTGTTAGATCTATAATAAGAATTGTTCGTTTCCACTGGTTGATACAGGCACAAGCCCCTTACTTCCGGGTTATACATTATGCTCGGACGTAAATGGTGAGCGTTTATACCCTTTTTCTGCGACTCACAATAATAATAATTATAATTATAATTGTAATAATAATAAAAAAAATAATAATAATAGGACTTAATCTACCCCGTTATGAAATCGGTTTACAATATCATACAAATGTTAAACATGTGATTCATACACAAAAACATAAAACAATGCACAATATACAGGTAATAATATGTAAATACATACTATTATAAATTAAACACATGACAAAGTCTTTGCTGGTCCGCCGCGATACCTGGTCTCTCCAGTTCTAAAGCCAGGTACTCATTTACATCTGAGTCGAGTAGAAAAAAAGGAGTGAAATATCTTTCCCAATGACGCCCTTGCCCTTCCCCTCCACTCTCCCCCGTCCCCCAACAGGCTTAAGAGTCGAGTACACAAATTTTACACTTGACAGTCTTCAATTTTTAGTACGACTCACAAACGACTCACGCAACTTTGCATTATTATTACCCAGCACGCCAAGTCACTCAATAACGTTCTCAGCTTCTTGGGAGGCAAACTGGGCTGATGCCATTTTACAGACTCTGATCACTAGCACTCTAACGATGTCTTTCACTGCCAATAGCCAGAGTTTCATTTTACAGAGTGAGTGAAATGCGTTTTCAAGACATTTACAGCATGAAATTGGTGGGGAATCCAACTCACGACCTCTTGGTCTGAGGTCCAACCCCGTAATCATTCGACCACACTGTTCATTCATCTTCTGCAGTTGAGAACTTACGTATTAACGATGGGATCTCTTATTATCATAATAATTACATTTGAGGACTTGCGTATTTAACTTACCGTAAAAAATCATATTTGTCCATCGATGCTGAGATACTTACTTGACTGATTATCTTCATCTGAAGATCTTCTTTTACCTCGCTCTTCGAGTGAGAGAGTTTCCTTTATCGGTCAGTATCGAACCTGTGTGGCCCAAACAGTATAACTAAGGTACATAACTAGTCCGCCTTCTTGCCCTGATCGAGTCTATGATCAATATATATCTCGACACTATGTGCAGAGGACTCATTCCGATTCTGTACCAGAAGCCAAGGAAGTTGTGATCTTAGGGTCATTAAGCTCTGAGATGGGGATAACAGTAGGCTTAATAGTAATTATTCTAATCTTGGGTTTTCAGAACAATAGATCATCCATGACTCAGGCCAAGGATGATATATTTTGCTTGTGAGGATAAGCTGTCAGTTAGAGCCATCATGAACCGTGAGGCTAGTAGTGATACCTCTTACATTTTCTCCATCAGAACAGATTTTTAAAAAAAAGATTTTCTTCGCCCTATACATTGGACAGACATAGTTCAAAGGCCCATCCCATACCTGTCCTTACTATAACAATCTAAAAATTCGCGTTTTAATACGGGCACATATGTACATGAAGTTTCACCAAAGAGTGGAATGGTCATTTAAGACAAAAAAAAAAAAGGGTAGGTACGTTTAAAAAAAAACCTCGAACCTGTCATCCTCGCTATTGATCAGAGGCTGCAACTCCCAGCTTTGCCGAAGGCCTGAAACTTCTGTTTCTTTTGCACTTTCTTGATTCTAATTGCTGATGCCCAGGTCGGTTATAAATGTCACTGCTGATATTACTGGCGTTATTAGCTGTGCCAGCGTTCCGTGAAGCTCATCTGCTAGCCGGTTAGTGTAAACCATCTGAAACATTTCGTTCAGGACGTGACATACATCGTGGTACGTACTCAAAATAAATTGTTTGTCTAAGTTGTGTATAAAACAAAGCAGTAAGAAAGAAGACAACACGCAACTGACAATCAACATCAGGACTTAACATAATTTCGATGAATCTGATACTGTGCTGAGATCTGTAACATAGGGCAAATGTGAGCGTCAGTTTCTTCTTCTTCTTCTGCTGCACTGCTTTGATTCTAAATGTTGAGCCGAGGTCGGTTATAAATGCCATTGCAGGTATTACTGGTGTCAAGAGTTCCATAGAGCATATCATGACGTGCTTCTGACATGGTTGTTGAATGTAAAACCATCTGAAACATTTTGCTCAGTGACTAACATGCATATTGGTACAAGATGTGATCCAAAAATATCTCTGAATTGGGCCTATAAAAGATTACTCTACGGCATTTCATTCTTCCATTATATTCAAAGTAGTCAAGTTGGGAGGCAGCACAATATTACCCAATGCATCAGTAGACGACTCAAAACATTGTTTGTCTAGTCTAGATTGTGTATTAATAAAACACGAGGAAGAAAGAACACAGCACCCAACTGACAATCAACATCAGGACTTAATATTATAATTTCGAAGAATCTGAGCTGTGCTGTGATCTGTAACATAGGCCGTTTGTAAGCGTAAACTTTTTCTTTTGCGCTGCCTTGATTCTAAATGTTGATGCCGCGGTCGGTCATAAATGCCACCGCAGAGATATTACTCGTGTCAGAGTTCAGTAGAGCATAATATCTTGGCGTGTTTCTCTGCTGGTCGTTGAGTGTAAACCATCTGAAACATTTTGCCCAGTGACTCACATGCATTTTGGTATGAGATGCGATCCAAAAGGCCCTGCACTGTTCCTATAAAAGCTTGGTCTAGGCATTAAATTCTCCCATCATCTTGAGCGTATCTGAATGAAATGAGAAACACATCTGTCTAGGCTACATCAGGACAGAGTTTCCCGATTACCGTACTGAGTAATGTCGCTATGGTAATCTAGACTATGATTATGTCAGTGGTTTTTGGGACGTGGACATCTTATTATCAAATATTTATACCTGTATTATTATCCCGGTATCAATAGCAGGTGGGCAGGATGCAAGGTCTTAAGCATAGAAACAAAGAGCGAGAAGCTGCCCTCTCTACATTCCCAACCTTAGGTCATATCTATGTACGTGTAGTATACTATGACATATTTATATATAGCATACCGCTGATGTCAAGTCCTTGTAAAGATAATGAGGTTAACAGGTTTGCTCCAGCTGGTAGTTAAATCACTATAGACCTGCCCTGGTGTAGATCTAATCTAAGAACAATCAACAACATTCATTTACAGCTCGAAATCCAGGGCAAGATCTCCGCCGTCATCAAAGACACATTAAACCTTCATACAGATCTCCCAGACGCATGTAATCATATACTTAGATATACAAGTGGGCCTACGTTTTGTATTCCTTATACATCATTTATATCTCCTATAAAGGCCTTTACTTATGTGGATAATATAATTTAACAAGAATCAGTTACATTCATATATAGCTCAAAAGCCAGGGCGAGATCTCCGCCGTCATCAAAGACACATTAAATTTCCATTAGAATCTTCCAGACATTTATAACCATTCACATGGATAATTATCTAAGTATTATTTAATTCAGTATCAGTAGGACCTCACAAACTAGCTTTCCAATGGACTTGTCTGTAAATTCGAGTTGTGAGACGTTCGAGTTCGTGAATAAAACTTTGATGAATAGATAGATAGATAGTTAGATAGATAGATAGATAGATAGATAGATAGATAGATAGATAGATAGATAGATAGATAGATAGATAGATAGATAGATAATAAGGGCCTTGGGACACAATTAAAAAAAAAGTCTTTCGAGTACATGAGCTTCAAGATTGTGAAATCACTAGATTTTAGAACTACTAAATGCTTGTAATGAACATTTCAAATATGCCGGGTGTCCCTTCATAAAAAAGTTTATTTAGTTTCAATGAATCAAATCCTATGTAGTTGCAATTTCCTTTAAAGTCTTGAAATTGTTAGATATTGAATATAGGATATTTTTTTTTCACTCTTCTGGTATGCTACACAATGCATCTGTAGTTGTTTAAGCTAAATGTTGCATCAGCTCTTGTTTAAAATGAGCGGTGTGAGACGAATTCAAGTGCTAAGGAGGATAGGAAAAAGCACTGAGGCCACCCAAATCCTCCTTATTTGTGGGGGAAGGGTGTTGTTCTGGGTTGGGGAATGGGTGCACAGGGACAAATCGTCCATGTTGATGAACTCAAAAAAAAACCTCACTGTATCGTCATTAGAACCCTAACCAGCATGCCTGTAACCTCGTAATGCTAGGTTCGGGAAGAGAGGGAGAGGGAGTGGGGTGGGAGGGGGGAATGAGCGAGCGAGATTCAGAGACCCCCAATAGATTGGAAGAGAAAAACGGGATAAAGAAAATAGATAGACATGAAGACGGATATCCCCAACCAATTATTGTGCCGGTGGGGATGGGGGAGGGGANGGAGGGGGGGGGCTGGATGAGTAGTCATAGCTCTGAGAGAGACGACTTGGTCTCTCGTAAAAAAAATTCCCACTTCAAATATTTGAGCTCATGCATAAATTTCGGTTCGACATGGCTTAAAATTGCGAACAAAATCATATCAACATGTGCACTGGGAGACAACCTTACACGCTGAAATAGGCGAAATACAGCCAAGCATAACCGATGAAACGGTTAGCTTTGGTATGAAGGATGGATATGAAATTTGCATGTTACATTATATTCTTTACAAGTTTTCGCAGTGCATTTGCTTTATGAAATATGAGATTGGATTTGTACGTTACGGCAAAAAAACCCCGCATACTTCTCCACTGTGTGCCTCCTCCCACTCATACTGCCCCCTAAGGGACTGTAACTCATTCCGAATATAGATTATTTCCCCTGTCATAATCTCTTGTGTCTCGTGGCCACTCCAACAAACTCTTGTCTGGAGAAATGCCACGGGACCTATAGGAAGATAATTTCATTCTTCCACGGAATAATAGAAAGAAAGACACACTGAAGAATGATATGAAGCGTTATGGGATGGGGCTCGACGAACGTCGAATTTCCGATATGCTCCGACATCCCCTTTCCCCCCTCCTCCTTCCTCTCTCCGCCTCTTCACCACTACTGTTCTCGACGGTCGTTGAATCTTGAGACTGTACTCTAAACTGGTCCACTATTAAAATCTTAATACTGATAACGGCTTTCTTACTTCGAGTCGCTTCTAAGTAGAGTTTGTCGATTTGTCTGATTAGTGATTTTTGTGCCTTGAAGAGTAGTTTCCTGTCCATTGATCTGCAAATAACTGCACCTGCAGTTGATTTCTCATAGACCACATGCAATATAGTGTGTCTATGTTGAAAATAGCTTGGGATTGTAGACAATGGTAAATGGTATCTTAATAAGGTGATAAGTAAAATGTAAATGAATCAAGTAATGCAAGGATTCAATTCACCTTCAAACCTTAGCCCTGTTCTTTTAAGGATTGCCAGATTTGCTCTTTCGAAGCCAAATGCTAGATTCTTTGCTTTTTAAAAAGCTCTTGGTTTCCGAATAACCAACTGGCTCTTTTTTTTTGTTGTTTTGGCGCCAACGGAGTTAAAGTTAAAACTGACAAATTTCCTATACAAAAAGAACTGGAAAAAAGTTCTCTCAACTGGTATTAATATTATCGGGCTGCTGTCGTAGTTGCCCGACGAACACTACTATCATATTACGAGCTCTGTTTCCATTAAAAATAATTTCTTATTATCTTGCTCTGATGTTTGTAGAAAGAATAATGATAACTATAATACCCATGTACGTCCAATACGTAGACAGCAGTATTTTTTTTTATCTGATATCAAATCCTGATCCCAGTTGTCCCTATTCAGACATGGTTTGACTTTTTTAGGGGGGGGGGCTCTTTTTCGTATGCGATTTGGCTCCGGCTCGAAAAAAAAAATCTGACAACCCTGGTTCTTCTTTTCCACTTACTGTACCTCCCGCGAATAGATTCGAGATGGAGGTAGGCGGAGTCTTTTAAGTCCCTTCCTCCTACAAGTGCAACATTCAGCACCGGAAGAGACGGACCTGCAAAATCTTCCTTATCGCCTTCGTAGGTGAGCACTTTATCTTGACTGGTACATGGACCTCGTGTCTTATGATAATAAATGGGCCAAAGGGCTAGACTGGGAGCAGTCAAGGTCATACTCAACCGCTCATGTCTAGGTTTAAGAAAAAAAGCGGATGGAAACAGCGGAAATAACAGAAGAAATCACTTTCACCGGGTCAGTGCAGCCTGCTACTGGAGATAAACTGAACAAACGGGTTAGATATTTCACCTCGCAGGATAAAATGTTGTCGAAAGTGAAATTCCCCCCCTCCCCTTCCACACACACACTACCAGTCTCGTCCTCATTCTTTGAGCTTATATCGTAAAACGCGATGATTTGTTTGTCACTCTTCATAAAGTCACTATCACATTTAAGTGGCTGAACACCAATTTTCCCTTTTAAACATGATGTATTTGCATGGAATGTGATGAGAATGGTCCAGTCTTTAGAGATTGCAGAGGTAGGAAAAGCCTATGATATTTTGGTCACAACAAGAAGGGGTAACTCCAACCTTGAAACTAAGGTAAGTTAAATACTGAAATTAATTAGGTGATAATTAGATTATTCTCTCTTGAGATTGAGCATGGTCCATTCATAGTTAAGTGATACGTGAGATGGCATAGGTAGGAAAATCCAATGATGTTTTAGTCACAACAAGAGGGGTTACCCCGACCTTCAAACAGTGCAGTTCAGTTAAATACTGAAACTAATCACGTGATCTCTATGATTGTGAGCGTAAACAGGTAAATAACTAGTCTGCATCCCCTGAAACTTTAAATCAAAATGATGAATTAAAATTTCTGGCGGCAATGCCGCGCTTATCCATAAAAACTAAAGAAGATATGTTTAGGACCTCAGAAGCTGTAGTGGCATCACAATTTTTTGTAATTTTTTTGAGTGGTTAATATCTTTACTTATCAATTCTTTATATGTAATTAATTTAAACCTTTCAGTTAATTTTGTCTGTCATAATTATGTTTCCAGTGTTTTGTTGTTTTTTTTGTGTGTGTTTTTTGCTATCAAGGTCTTGTTTTGGTGCAGGGTGTATGAGGCCTTTTGATACAACTTTTTTTAACGAGGGGTCTTCTAGCTCTAAATGGCTTTCAACTAAGATTTATGTAACTGATTCGGCAGTATCTGGCACATAAATGACTGTCTATCGTCCGTCTGCCGGTTATGTTGTTACATTTAACCCAACAAGGGACATTTAAGAACCGGCAAATTGTAGAGAAAAGTTTGTCAAAACCCAGACTACGTAACTTTGGACGACATTCGCAATTCAATTCAGTTCAATTCAATTCAATTCTATTTATTAGCCCTTGCAGAGTTCTGCACTAGAGCAATGCAAACAAATACAAACATACATTTCAAAATGGTAAACATTGAGGGCATATTATACTTACTAACATATTGAAATGAAATATTTATGCTTATCTAACATATGAAGAGTAATATTAATGGTGGTAAGATATATAAAAAATCTCATCATTCTACGGATTCACGCCATTCAGCAAACATTTTACAAATTTGCATACATTCTCAAGGATTTCAATATTATTTGTTCTGAGTAATTCCACAAACTGAGTCATATGCAACTTGATTTTTCATTTTATTAGGGATTTTAGGCTGGTTCGGATGACAGTATCGAAATTCATGAGGGGTTTAAACAGTTTAAGGATGTGACATTTTTATGTGGTACCCGACCTCCTCAGGCTGACATAAGGGTTGTACGTAATCTGTTTTTCTTCGTCTTTTTTTTTTTTTTCGAGACCCCATTTTTGTAGAATACGATCTTTCAGGTCAATACGGTCGAAATATCCATAACTATTTTATCTAGCGTCACCTAGGCCCGCCAGACATCCACTTGAGAAGCTCTTAAGAATACTCTTCACAGAGATCACGGGGGTCGTAATGGGAAATCCCATAATTATTATATCAACTCCTGTTACACCTGGCCTTTTGTTTACTATCGAGTCACACAGAGGCAGACAATCCAACCTGTCCATCTGCGCTTTTGTGCCGGTGTCCTTTTGGGTTTTCCCCCCCTTCGAATTCAAAACAGAAGCTCAGTTGTTTTGCTGACGGTCAGTTTTCAAAGGCTAACCACTCTAGACACTTGAAAATTTTGTAGGCGACGACCCGGAGTGAAGAGTTGTTATGTCAAATGGCTCAATGACCTCAAATAGACTAGGAGGCCCAGTTTCCTAGTGTGTATCAATAGCGAACATTTCAAACAGGGCTATGTTTGTTTGGTGCCTGCAATTTGTCAAAATAGGAAGAATACCCTTTTGTTAGCAAAGAAAGTATCAGTCTCTAGGTAAGCCAAGATGGCTGCGACTAATGCGAAAGAGACAGAAAAGAATGCACTGACTTGCGAGTGGTATATGCTATAGCCTACTTATGTCTTTGCCTCATTGATTAGCATACAGACCCTCACCATTCTTGCTATTTTCTTCTCCGACCCAGGGCCTCCTGTAATACGTTCCACTAACAAATCTGAAACTGAAGTTGGTTACCGCTATATTGCCGACCTTTTTCTTCCGTTTTTTTACACAATGCGGCACGTTTCTAACAAACCTCTAGTAAGTGTGCACCATTCCTCACTGTGACTGATGCGCACCAATCAAAAAGTAGCCCAGGTTGAAGTCCTACAGCAATGGCTTTCAGGAATCAAGAGACAAGACATAATAATATTGAGATACAGGGGAAGTTCAGTACTGCCCTTATGGGTAAAGAGTCAAGGAGCTGAGGATGAATGGCATTCCTACAGGATGGTTTTTTTTTTTTGAATGGATCTTCCCCGATCCGCCTGCTGTTTAACTACACATTTTCTAAATGTTTGGGAAATATTTTTTGTCTAATGTACCCAAACATATAAGAGATTCTCGGTTTTGTGAAATCCACGTTGTCTAAGGCCTTCGCGATGAGGTAAAATAGAAAATCTAAGATTGCATTTAACAAAATCACTGCAACACACATCAGTTAGTTTCCGGGGAAATATTCAGGAAAATGTGTGCATGGATTTGTGAATGAGCTATAGATCTTATATCTTATGATTTCACGTAACTTGCATAATGATTGCAATGAACTATTGCTCCAAATCCTGTGTTTTCTGATATGGTTTATTTACTAGCACCTGACCTTCTCGAGGTACAGTAATAGAATGTTTCCTGAAATGAACGTTCCTGAGGTCTACGGTTTTAGTTGGATCTCTTTCAGAGAGTTATGGGCAAAGGTGAGCATAAACATATTGTCACGCCCATTCCACATTTGCCTAGAGGTTTTGAAAAATAGAGTGCTCTCAAGCTGATGCTCGAAGCAAAACAATGGACAATTGGGATATAATAACAAGTCAAAACTCTACATTGTCTTAAAAGGAAAAAGAAGATAAATGGTAAATCACAATAATATAAACAACTCAAATCATAAAAGAAAAAGACACTGGCAAAACAGGAATGAGCGTGACGATATAACATTTTCTGGTGTTGCTGTAATTTTGCACGTTCATTGGATTCAGAAGTGAATTTCACAGCTAATTCACAGCGTGCAATATGATCCTAACACTTGGTAATGCCATATGCACACGCCTACCTATGCCATAATAACGCTCTGTAAAAGACCGAAATTTGAAAATAAAGGCGTTCTATCAGTCCTTTGAGCACGAGCAGCACTTTCATGCCCCCTGCCGATCTTTCATTCCATCTTCTCCTTCCAAACCCCTTCTCCAAATAATTATGTTCCTTCATTGCTGGTCATCCGCACTTCGCTGAACTTGGCTGGAGTTCTTAAAGAGCGGGAACTAATGTGTTTGTACGGCTTGGAAATGACGATAGATGGACTCGTATAACAAGAATGAACATAAGAGAGTACGATGCTAAAAGCGGTGGAGGGAGAGGGAGCAGGGATTTGTACTATTTTGTGAAGAATGAATGGATATATATATATATAT
>JAWQUT010000215.1:572683-583413 GCA_033807755.1 Ellobium chinense
ATATATATATATATATATATATATATATATATATATATATATATATATATATATATATATTCATGAAAAAAAAATGTTTCTCCTTGTGCAGGTTCGAGCATTCTTGTCATTCTGTCAGCATACTTAGACTTGTGCATGCCCTGAATGTACTGTCCATCTAGAAAAATTACGCTTGACCGTCCTAAAGTCCTCATAGCATAACCATCATACTAAAAATAATGTATCACAGTACTTAGGACTCAAGATCGCCTCTTGCACATTCACTCTTTTAAAACCTGTAAATCATCACTTTTTTTTTCAGTTCTAGAGATAAAAGGGAAATATTTCTTCCTTCTTACCCCGACATTGAGCGTATCCTTTATAGGAGCTTAAAAAAGACTTGTAAATTCAGTCTACACCAATATAAGGCATTCCAGATAACCGCAACCTCTGTTTAATCGTGGCATTTTCTGCGTAACAAATCGCTATATTTCTATATGAAAATCACTACATAAGCGCAACTACGTTTAATCAGAACTGTTTTTGTGCTCCTGAAGTGCTGCGCTAAGTAGATACGAGTCGTATGACTGTACATCAATCAAATGGTGTCCTGCAAAAGGGTGGGAGACCTATCGCGTATGGATCATTAACAACAAAACAAAAACTACGACGATGACGACAACAACAACAACATCATCATCACCACCACCACCACACCACAACAAAAACTTTAACAACTGTACACCCATTAATCTTTCCTTGACATTGAGTGATCCGTCGCCGTGTCGCTGAGCTTTACTCTACCTCAAAACTCCTCGCCCATATCCTTATCCTGGATTCTGTTAAAGGAACAGGGGTAGCTATTTGCTCCACACCCTAAAAAATCCACAATATTTTTTTCATAAATTTTCGACCTCTTCCATGTTTCCTTCCCCCGAGCGCTTCCGAGAAAACGCAGCTTGAAAGTCGGGATTTTCACACCTTGCGGGCCGCCATGAATGGTCGTCCGGTCAGCGCGGGAATGACGCGTGACGTCAGAAAGCGAGAGGCAAGCAAGTAGTCTTATGCAAAGAGAATTATCCACATGCAATAACTTTCGTTGGCTCTAAACGTTATGCTTTTTTTGGTTCATTATTCGGCGAGAAAAGTCTTTTGTTAAACTGTGTGAGCAGCTGCCCGACTTTGATCGCAGTGCTGTAACCTTAGAAAAAGAAGGATAAAATAAGATTTGAGAAAAAGGAACATCATTCTGTCTAACCACTGTTTGAGTCGCTTTATTAAGGTATGCACGGCCCTTGTATTGTTGTCTGCTGTGTGGTTTAGTGAGCTCTCATTGGGGTTGAAAATTTATGAAAAAATACTGTTAGTGTTATAAGCTATGAAGCAGATAGCTATCCCTGTCCCTTTAAGAACTTGAGTTACGGACAACGGTCGTATCACATGGCCATCGCCTCCATCCCTAAGCCAGGGCTTACGAGGGCGACCGGGCGTGTGGACAAGAGGGGACAACCAAGTGTTGACAGGGGGGAAACAATGCTGTGAATAAAACAGATCTAGATTCTTGTATCTACCCCGAGTATCAAATAATATAGCCCACATGGACACCACAAACCAGATGACCTGCCATCTTAAATATAAAGCTGTGAACTGATACACAGTGTTAATAATCGACCTAATAATGTAAGAGTATTTCAGAGCGGTTGACTTGTAACGATGGTATTTCACATCAAAGAAGCTTGGAGAAAAAGGGGATTGCAAACAACCTTTATCATATAATATCTGAGAACTTCCGCATTAACGATGGAAACTCTTACCGCCGCAAGAATTACATTAGTGCATCGATGCTGAATGCAACCCGTTGTAGTGTTCTTAAGATGGTAAGAGATCCCGCTGTTAATGTGCAATTTCTCCATTACAATAATGCAAAGGGGACGAGTTCGTGTAAAACTTATGTATTTCATTACCCATGGAATTTAACATGCCATCATTTTCGTCGACGCCGAGTTGCGTGGTGGCCATAGTTTTTCTCTCTAGGGAGGCTATATATTACTAAAACTAATTCCTCTAAGTTAAACTTCGTGTAACGCCAGTTACTGGTTTGTTATTGTTTTATGAAACAAACGTTGCGTTGCTTCCCTTGAACAGAATTCACGAAGTCGAAGTTCATGCCACACTCTGGAGCCCATGCCCCATACCAGAAATTCGCTGCTTAGGCATACAAATCCTTTCGAAGAAGGGGTGGTAGCATATTCATTCACTACTAGGTGTCATGACTGGAAGGGTGGTGAAAACTCATGTATATATATGTTCATGTTAAAACGCGAGTTTCTCGGTTGTTATTTGTAAGGACAGATATAGAACGGGCCTCTGACCGATGTCTGTCCAGTGAAGAGGTGAATAAAAAGTCTTAAATAAAAATACTCATAACTACCTTGTGAAAAAACCGATTACTTCAGTTATATCGCTGAAAATAATTACGTTTTCAGTTTGTCTCTGCAAAGACAGAAATGATATTTCAAATTTTTGAATTATATTTAAATTCTGCACTGTATAGTTCTATGTCTGAATCACTATGAAAATGCATGATATTATAATGAGCACGAAATAAACGATAACACCCCCCCCCCCCNCCCCCCCAATCCCTTCTCCATCTCTCTCTTTCTCTCCCATGGTCATCTTCATCGCTCTGTATCTAAAACATCATAGTCACTTTCTGTACTCCATTCTCCAAGGCGAGTCAGGACATCGTTTTGTCACTATAATTATACAGTGTAGTGTAGCTCAATACACCGTTTTGAAATGTTCTTGTTGATTTTGGCTGGTTGGCCTGGATGGCGACAATGTTTCCAGGACAAACGGGAACGCACTCAAACCTGGCGCAAGGATGCAGCGAAACACAAGGAGATAAATGGATGAACGGGCATTAACTCTGACGTTGCTATTTAGGTGTATTTACCACAGACAGAGATGCACAGTGGCATAAATAAGCAAGTGCAATTATAAGCATACATCGCGAATAGATCCCGTCATTTCTCGGCATCGTTTTGGTGCAGCACTTTTTCACACTCCTCTCTGACTGTGGTTGTTGATATAGCAATCTTCCCAGCTTCCAACTCAAACAAAAGACCTGGCCCATTAAGAAGACAAACATTGCAATATCAGCAACTCCCTCTATATTTCACTTGGCTTCAAGAGGCCTTCAAGTCTAGTCTAGTCTAGTCCAAAAGGTTCTCTTTAGTCTCTCCATGGTCTAGTCCCAGTGCTACGAACTGTAACTGATACTGTCTCACCACGACATTATTTTATGGTGCCTGTTGATAAATTTGAAAGTGAAAATGTGACATTTGAGAACTTGGGCATTAATGATGGGATCTCTTACCATCGTAAGAATTACAACAACTTTGCACGTTTAACACTCATAAAAGTGCATTCAGGACCGATGCACCAATATAATTCTAAGGATGGTAAGAGATCCCATCGTTAATGCGCAAGCTCTCATTTAAATTTAACACTTCTTCGCCTTTCTCACCGTCAAACCTCCTAAATCCTTCACATCTCGTCCGCCTTCCTCTCATCTGTAGTCTAATCTGGATTCAGAATAAATGAATTGAATCACCGCAAAAGTTTTTTTTTTCCTTTTTTTTTTTTTTCAGTTTTAACTTCCAAGTTTGTGGTATCATGTAGGAGACTGCACAATGCGATGCTCTTGTTTCAGATTGTATCTTTAGGCCCTGAACATATTCTCATAAATGCTCGGCTGTTTAGATCTACCTCCCAATGTATGAAGCTCGTGAAAAAAGACAACACAAAAAAACACAACAAAACGGTTATATGTTAAGTCTTAGCAAAGCTAATGCCTGCAACTGCAATGCTATACGCGACTTTATTTAACTATTTCTTCCAGCAAGCCGGAGCATTCGTTAACTTTTTAGCTCTTGGAAACTTCGATGCCGCTGCTGTGTTGACAATAGCACTTAGATACTGGTCTTCTCTGCCTGAAACCAGGCATCCACTTTTCAGAATGTATATATAGTGCCATTCCTCCTCAAGACGTTTGCAACGTGGCCCTAACCAACGATCTGTTGAAGGTGGTATAAAAATACTGCTTGCTTATTTTTGTGTTTGCTCTCTTGAAACAAAACCAGTGGCATCAATGTGTTGCCAAGAAGAAAGTTGGCGAGCACACAAAGTATCAATGTTCTGGGATTCCATGTTCTAGAGATATTTAAAATGAAAAAAAAAATATACACAGTACATGTACCAACGATTGCAAGTCTAGTTGACAGTATCATCTAAACTAACATTAACAATGAATGAGGACAATATTAACAACGACCATGTAGTTGACACTAAAGATAACACCAGAAATGACTTAGTGGACAATAGGAACTAAAAATACAAGAGGAATGATGACAACAAGGAAGACAAGAAGTTCATGAAATATGGCCAGTCTCCAACACGAAAGGTTAAACTCCACCACATCATTATCGGCTACATCTACATCTATCAACGGGCGACCCCAAAACAACTTAGTCTACAGCGTCCACCAAAAAAGAGCCGAACAAATAACTTGTCAAGCAGATGACATCGCGGACCACGGGTGGCGGACGGACGGTATTTATTTATAATGCCCCCAGCCGAAAATTGAAAGCGATGGTCCGATGTGGGATCCTGTTATCATTTCCCGAGAGCGGACTTCATTTTTCCTTGTTTGTGAACAACACAACTAAAGTATGCGGGATCGACTGACAGTCACGCAGGTCGGAGACGGTCATTGTAGGGGGGCGACAATGAAAAACGTTCCAGAATTTAGACTCTTTAAATTCCTGCCATATCTCTTCTTGTCAGCATTCATCTGTAAGTCTTCGGAGTATGCTAAGCAAGCCGTGGCAATGTGGAATGAAGAGCATAGCGAATTATTCGGTAGGTTTCCTATTGTCTAGTTATCATTTTTGGCCTCTATTGTGAAAGTTCAAATAGCGGATAATTTCGGACACGTGTTGCAATGTGCTGATAGTCACAAACGATTGATGAATCACAGTTCAATTTTTATCTCTGTTGGGAGTTAGGGTTATCGCCTCCTGTCTTCGCTCTTTTCTGTCAATCAAACCTACGCTCTCTCTGCGTTTACCAGCTTCAAGGCATGACAAATCGAAGTGTCTATCAGAGTGTACATATATTGTTTGAGTTCATGTGCGTCTTCAGAGTTTCAAGACATCACATATCAAAGTGTCTACCCCAGTGTAGGTGTACAATTCCAGTTCATGTGCGTCCTCAGGTCGAAGGTTTTAAACTTTCTAATCTAGGCTACAGAAGTGGACGGGAGACGTGGCAAGCCACTTTCGGCCGCGAAAAATACCGAAACCGCAAGTCCCGAAATTATGCTAGCACCTAGGCCCTGGAGGAATTTCAGAAGAGAAGATTTAATGCCAATGTCTTTTCGCCGGAGGAGCAAGATTTAATAGGTAAGTTTTGAACATTCCTGCCATTGCCTCTTCTTTATCTCTGGTCCTACCATTTCTTTCGTTTTAAGAAAGTGGTTAAAAGTTCGGAGCGGAAATATAATTTACTTTGTCACTTCCGGAATTCGTTAGACATTGGCTTAAATAGTGAAAGTGCTCCTGCATGCATGGCAATCCCATTCGATGATTTGGGTACAGTTGCTAGGTGTTGATGACGACGACGGTAGTAAATGCCACTGTGGCTCCTAGATATGTCATCATTCCTCAGACCTATGCTTTGCTGGGTTTCCTAGTTGGGCAAAGCGTGTCCCTTGTCAGGCTGTGGAGCTGCTGGCAGTGCTGCAGTTTGTATTCTACATTCTCGGGAGGAACTAACAACAAAAGTAGTTTTTATGGACTCTGATCATATGTGTAAGTTTGAGAGATACATGTGTTTCTCCCTATATGCGACTGAATCTGAGGATTTCTTACGCCCTACTTGCGTAAATCAACATGGACCGGCAACTTAATCAGTTCTTTCCCTCTTTCTGTTCTCTTTCAAGCCTCTCATCTCTGAATTACGTTCCTCATTCCTATCGTTATATCTGTACCTCTTCACTGTCACGTCTCGCATTGGCCATTAACATGTACTTATTATTCTTGTTCTCTGTCTTCTTTTTTTCTTTCTCTCTCTCTCTATCTTTCTCTCTCTCTCGCTCTCTATTCCTTTCTCCCATCCTTTCTAGCGTGCCTGTAATCATATGTGCAGTCAGCTACGCTTAATAGCAACCCGGATAATCGCAACTTCCGCCTAATAACAACATTCTCCACATAATAAAATCACACATTTTTCTTTTAAAAATTCGCCGGATTATAGCAATCCTTTTAAACTCCGCTTATTTCCAAATTTCTGGGGATTTGCTTTGAGGCGGAGCCGACTGTACTTGCTGTTTGTAAAGCAGGAGAATTCCTTAACAAGTCTCGGAGAGAGCTCATTATTTCAGGATCCCATTTTGTTGGAGAACACGTGCCGGATATTTTCGAAGGGGGTGGAATTGGCAAAGACTGCTTGTCATTTCCTCAGCACCAGCACTCAACGACCCCTAAGGATCTGACTTTACATTGCATCGTTGTAGCGTCACACTGCTAAAAATAGACCAACCTCGTTTCGTTTCTGCCCTTTGAATGTTTTTTGGTTAATTGTGTTATCTCACGTCTTTGTTAATTTTGTTTCTCTTTCTTCGTAGATTTCTAATTTTTTACTTTTTCTTCGTGGTTTAATTTCGTTTCACGTTTGCCTCGTTTCGCTGAACTCCTCATTTTTTTTTTTTTAAGGATTGTGTAAACAGCTGCCACGTGCTTTCTGTTGTTTGAAAAACTCTTATCCTTACAATGCGGCGTGTTTACTTTACGTCTCTCATGCTCAGCTTGTCTGTTCATCCATCCAACCGCCCATCTGTCTTTTCTTCTGTCTTTTATGTCTGTTTATGCTTCCATTCTTCCGTCCATCACCCCAGCGCTTTCTTTTCTGCCCTTCTGTATGTACGTACCTTAAGGTTTCATGGTTCTTATCTTTCTGTCAGTCTTACTGTATGTAAGTGTGTTCGTTTGTCAATCGACAAGTGTGCGAAGGCTCAAACGTGGTTTGTTTGTTAATAAGTCTCACTGTCTGCCTGTCTTCTTTGTAACTGTCTGTCTATTCATATTGCGTCACTGTGTCAAATGCTCGTCTTGCTCCAACCCCCACCCGACTTTTCCCCATCTAACNNNCCCCCACCCACTTGCAGGTTGAAAGCAAACACAACACAAAAAAGCTAAAAAAACAGATAATAAGCGGTTACATTGGGAAATGAAAACATTTCTTTCGTGCTAATCAAGCCCTTCTCGCTATTGTTTCCAAATGTATTGTATACTGTATATATAAAACACTGCAAGTGTAGCCTGCAGAGCGAAGAAGACACGGGCGAACGGCTGGGTTCTATTCTGCGTTGTAAACATTTTCCTTTGGCCACCAGGTATACCCGGAAGTATAAAGTGTAATGCCTCATCTATTGTCATGGGCGGCGTTATTATCTTTGAAAGGAGACCATGCCAGCTTCCCCCTCCCCCATCAGAGAAAAAATATCAGTAATTTTACACAGCCTGATCTCTTAAGTAGTGATTCTGTCTATTCCCCACACCTTTATTGTCCAATGATCATAATTGATTTTCTTTACCGAAACGTTCGGAGGAACAATATACCGACGATCCGCAAATTTGCTCAACAGTATGAAATGATTTCCTCATGAAATTCCCCCAGAAAACAAACACTTTCTGAAAAAAAAAAAAAAGCGCGAATTAATTCAAATCTATGAGCTTCCCATCATGCCTTTCACCTCCTTTTATACCTCGGGCGGGCCTTTAAAAGTTTATTTTCTGAAGCAGTCAATGATTCTGCCCTCCTTCCCTTTCCCTTTTCGCCCCTGGTATGCTCTACAGCTAGGAGGAAATGCGAAGTTTTTCTCTTTTTTAAGTAGCGAGGGGAAGGGGGAAATTCGGGGAGAGTGCAGTGAAGGCAAACTGCACATAAAGCAGCAATGTATGAGTCGCAGTATACAGAAGCAAAAGAGTTAGCTCCGTTGTGTTTACAGTGCAGGGCAGAATGTTTAAACACTCGTCTAGAATGGCTTCTGGTGGAGGAGGGTGGATGTTGTGTTCCTCTTTGGCAAGAAAGACTTATTTTATTGGAGTGGCCATCTCTGACGTCATTGACAAAACTGTACATATACGTGAAGAACGCAGCGGCGTAGTAAACGGTAAAGTTGGGTGGAAGATGAAGAAAGAGGAAGGGGTGGGGTGGGGTGGGGTGAAAGTGATGTGATTTGGTAATGTAATGTAATGTAATATGAAGAAAGAGGAAGGGGTGGGGTGAATGTAATGTAATGTAAGATGAAGAAAGAGGAAGGGGTGGGGTGAAAGTGATGTGATTTGGTAATGTAATGTAATGTAATGTAGCGCACAGATTCATTACAAAAGTGCTATAAGGTACTTCATAACTACTTAGTAAAATTTGCACATAATGCAAAAAATTAATATAAAAAAATACAAGAGAACCAACATACTTTAGCAGCATATGCATTCACATAAAACACATACACATACACATACACATAAACACACCAACTCGCATACACCTTGATATGACTGCCATCCTTACCGTCACTATACATTAAATTCCTCAGACAAGTTGGCTACTGAATATCAAATCTTGCTTTAAACAATTCGGTCTTAAGTTTATTTTTATAAAAGTGAAGATAATATAATTATTCTCACTTTTCAAAGTAGTATTGAAGGGAACAGTCATACGGGAAAGCTGGATTTTAGGATTGAATGTGTGGGGCGAGAAAAAAGGAGGGGTCATTTGGTGATATGTTTTTGTATTGGAGGCAGAGAGAGGCAAATGTATTGGTGAACGTATTTAGCTGAAACCTACAGGAGGTGTATACGGAAGTAGAGAGAAACATGATAGGGAGTGAGTGAGGAGAATAAGACAGAGAAGTAGAACGAGAGAAAGAAAATAGAAAGAAAGGGCGAGAACGAGGGTAACAGAATAAAGGGGACGATAGAAAGAAAGCCTGAGTGTGATTTGAACAGAGAAAAAGGATAGAAAGGATACTGCCAAATGAAAGGTGGAGGAAGAAGTTGGGGATAAGAACCTGGGCATATAAGAATAATATATTGAGAACGCCATTAGAAAATGCTCAGTATTTGACCACTCACAAAACAAACAGTACACCGTCAATATCACATCCCTCCCGGCACAACCATTGCATCATCATCATCATCATCATCATCATCATCATCATCATTATCATCATCATCACACCATCATTATCACCACCATCACTGTCAATGTGCGCCTGTCTAGTTGTTCTTGTACTTTCTCATGATGCTCAGTATATCATCGTGCAAGTAATCAAATAATATTTGTTTTAAGGAGATTTCAAATGCGGGGCCAAACAACGAAGAACCGCACACCCAGGGGATGCCAATCTGGATTCAACTTCCTGATTACTCCTTTAATAATGTTCCACCAGCTGTTGCCAAACAGACCACTCTCAGTTTTATGCATGCCCAGTCATCCGGGCATCAAAAGCCACAACTCCAACAACCATTACTTCTGCTGATTTTTTTCCATTGTCAGAGAAAAATGACTGGCTGATAGGGTCTGTTACATTGGCTTTTATTGATTAGTGGATTTTGACTTTCGGAAGCAAGATTTGATGACGCAATCAGACTACTGTTTACAATTACATTTTGCTTAAACCGGTAGTGAGCTTTCTTGAAATGGACTACTTAAGAACGGCCTATTCCTTAATGTTTAATTAACGATGTATGGTACCCAGAGAAGTCGATATATCAGGATAGCGTTAGAAGACCGACTACGATAACATCTGGAAAGTTTTAAATCACGCTCAAGAAGTTGCCAGTGGTGCCACTGGTACAGTCTATCTGTCCATGAATACCTGCCTCAGCAGAAAATCGATCTAGACCACAACCCATCGCTTGTTACATAAAGCCCCTATCCCACGCCCTAGAAATCTGCGGGCAAAACCCACCATCGTTCTGAAATCTCTACGGCCACAAACAAACAGCTCAGATGCAGTTATCTAATAGCGAACACAGGAAGGGGTAACAGCGGAGAAGAAAGACAAGCGGCAAAACCACCGCTACCACTGACAAGTAAATCAGCATTATTAACGAAAACATTAAGAAGCGAAGAGCTATGCACTAGTAGGCTTGGCTAGTAAAGTATAGTGAAAAACAGAAAACACGGAGAGAAAAATAAGGTCGATATTTTTGTAACACCCTAACTCGGCTATTTTTTTACACTGATTGACCTGTTGTTTAGAAATGGGCTCCATTTGCTTGTATGATTTAGGAACCAAAACAATCTTGCGGAGCATAATATGTATCTCCTTTCAACAGTATCATGCCAAGGCGTGTTAAAAAACAAGATCGCGTGCAAACTTCTTATGGGCATAAAAAGACATTATAAATATTTGATGGAAGGACACATTCCTACTCCTTCCTTCTCTCTCCTGTTTTCCTTCCATTTTACTACTGTGCCGGATACAGGGAAGTAGTGTTTAATTCCATTTATTTATTTGTTTTTTTGTTTGTTTGTTGCTTATTTTGTTTATTTGTTCACCTATTTTGTCCACTCTACTTGTTTTTGTGTCTGCTGAAGAAGGCAAATTTGCCGAAACGTTCTTTGTATTGTGCCGTGATTCTGTAAAGCTTTCTACCTACTTGCTCATCTACACTCCT
>JAWQUT010000215.1:583458-603345 GCA_033807755.1 Ellobium chinense
ATATATATAAAATCAACTTGTTACATCTTGTAATCTCTTACATGATTCCAATGCTGCCATCAAAACTGGCTTTAAAATAAACATTCTGAACAAACCGATACCAAACTTCTCATGTGACCTAATTTGTTTGAATACCACCTCTGTAGGTCAATATGGACAGCAATTTTGGCAGTTGTGTTTCACTGGCTTTTGCCGCGCATTGCAGAGATGCGTCGTTGTGGTTTTGACAAATGGTCCATTGACATTCAGAGGAATGAACAAATATTTTTTGCATAAATATTGGCATAATACTGGGACTTGATTAAAGAGAAAGAAAGAAAGAATTTCTACATTCTGCATACATTGATGACAGTCATGCACGCGAATTTTCGGGGAAGCAGGGTGCAGAAGGAGACACTTTTTCCTAACTCTTAAGTTCATACAGTCTTAAAAAGCTTTAAGATATAATGGAGATGGATATGCCTTGAAAATGGCAGCACCTTTCCACCCACATGCAGATCTCTTTGAGACATATTATTCATTGGTCCGCCTGCAAAATGCGCTGACCTCTTCTAACCCACCTTTACGGACGCTTGATTACACTTCAGCTTGATCATTATAGGCCAAATGAAAGGAGAGGGGCATCGGGAGCCAGCCTGGGTCTTAGAGCAAACATCCACACAGGCCGATCCTTCACTTCGAACGGCTTGCCGTAAAACTCCTGTAACTCACATTTGACAAGGACACGTACGGGAGTATCACAGAAAAGCGTCGCTATATTCTTTCCGAATATAAAATCCTTAAAACATGTAGGAAGAACACAAATTTGGGTCTAGAACCCCTTCCTTCTTCCCTCCCAACCAGACACATGCCCATGATTAATCACCCCTCCTTCCATCTCTCTCCCTAAGTCAACCCCCACCTCATTCTTACAGCCTCACCCACTCCTTCGATGCCCATTGCCCATGAATTTAGGTAAGTGACCGAAAAGAGGGTTAGCAGCTCTAGTGTACATTCTGATTTGATTAGCCGTAAATTGCCGAGTAATGGCCGCCGGGCAAAGTGTCCGCCTCTACTAAACTCATTAAGATACGGTGTCCGTTTCCAGGTGGAGAGCACGGGCCCGGACGAGCCGCTACAGTTACCTACCCCTGGTGGGTGTATTTCCGGTCACTTGCAATCTGGTTCCTACCGATCACTAGCTGGTTGCCAGAATAGACACGAACCGACGTTTCGTTATTTGTTTCGGTTTCAGGAGCGAACGCCAATGAAAACGATCAATCGCCGCCTTCCTTATGCAAAAGAACTCACGTAATCGCAACTCTTTGGGAACATGGAAAAAAGTTGCAGTTAAGAAGAGTTGTGATTATTCTATTGCTATTATTACTATTCAGTAGAGACCACTTTAACTTTATTTTCTGGATGCAGCTGCTATCTGTGCTTGAGCCTTTCATGGTGTAGTATTTGTGCTGCCTTTCTTTCCAGTAGTTAAGGCTTGAGTAAAGAGTATTTTTCTAGGATCTGCTTTGGGTGAAAGTTATCCTGAGGTCTGATATCTTCAGGAACTTTTTGTTAACGAAGACTATGTTAAGAGTGTATAGAGCAAGCCCTCGTTACCCCAAAGCCCATGTACTCGAGAAACCCTCGTACTGCGTGTAATGCTTCGATCCCGAGTCCCGTATTATTTTATAAAGTATCGTGTACTTTTGACATGTCTTCAAGAGACGGGCAGTCGAAAACAAATGTTTCATTTGGGCAGTCCCACAGAAGCTCTGAAGATGAATTTGCGGTTAGATTCAGATCTGATGTGCCGTTAAGAAAGGTGAAGGCGGAAGACAATAACCTGATCTTGCCTTCTACGGAAAATGCAATTTTACTATTGCGGAAATTGCAGTTAAGAGTATTGCGATTAGGTGGAGCCGAGTGCACAGCCAATAGGTCGTCAACTTGGTGCACTGAATGTTATGCCAACCAGAAGACTTTTACTGCAGATTTTTCTTTTCACCTTGCCTTCACGCGCTTTCTAAGATCTGGTCAGTGGTTCCGGGCATTCATAGACCTAGACAGAAATAACGAACATAGTTTGATCGTCTTTAGTTGCGCGGCTGTGATTTCTGGCTTGATCTTCAAAACTTTCTGAAATCTACATTTTATTTTTGAGGAGGGGAGTGATTTCTTTCTTTCTTTCTTTCTTTCTTTCTTTCTTTCTTTCTTTCTTTCTTTCTTTCTTTTCCATCGACACCTCTCTTCTTGACCTTTATGTCAGTTGGGCCCTGCCCTCGGAATCAGTTCAGATTAAGAGACCACCGTCGTCATAATGTATGCCCTTCATGCACTACTATGTTGATCATTGTACTTTAAACAAGAGAGGGTAAGCGATCTTTAATGGGTTACCAGGATACCGTGCAGCCCGACAGTAACCAAGCATATTGTAAGCACTCGACTAATTTTATGAATGAGCGACAGCTGGGGAATTTGGTCTTATCCAGAGGTCTGATATCTTCGGGACTTTTTGTTAACGAAGACTATGTTAAGAGTGTGCAGAGCAAGCCCTCGTGACCCCAAACCCCATAATATACTCGAGAAACCCTCGTACTGGGTGTAATGCTTCGTAAGGAGTCCCATATCGTTTTGTAAAGTATCAAAAGCGTACTGGTTGTAATGCTTCGATTCCCGCTCTCGTATTGTTTTATGAAGTATCAAAAGCGTACTGGGTGTAATGCTCCGATTCCGAGTCCCGTATTGTTGTATAAAGTATCAAAAGCGTGTTGATTGTAATGTTTCGATGCCCGCTCTCGTATTGTTGTATAAGGTATCAAAAGTGTACTGGTTGTAATGCTCCGATTCCGATTCCCATATTGTTGTATAAAGTATCGAAAGCGTACTGGTTGATTCCGATTCCTAGTCCCGAATTGTTTTATGAAGTATCAAAAGCGTATTGATTCCGTTTCTGTATTGTTTTATAAAGTATCAAAAGTGTATTGTTTCATAAAGTATCAAAACGGTACTGGTTGAATTGCTATGATCCCGATCCCCGCACTGTTTCATAAAGTATCAAAAGGGCACTGGTAGTAATACTCCGATCCCAAGTCCCTGATTGGTTTATCAGGCCCATCTCATAAACTCCAATTATAGATTCTCCTATGGCTCTTTTTGCATGAACAGACGGTCTGAGCAGTGTAGTCCTGCATTTGCGCAATAACGGCGAGATTTTGAGTTAATTTGGGTTTACTGTCTTCCTTTGCTCCTGCAGTTTCTTTATTACTGATTTGTATTTCGTATTATTTGTATGGCTGATCCTACTATTGTTTTATAGATATGGCTGTTACAGTACTTGCACGAGAGAGGAAGTCTAGCCTTGTTGACCTGTCCCTTTTTCATTTTGTCGTCTGTGTTGTCTCTTTATCTTATTGGTAGCCTTCAGCTCTTATTTATAGATTAGTACCACTGAAATCCAGTCTGTGATCTCCCATTATATATGTTGGAAGCCCCAACCGTCCCCCTCAACAACAACAACAACAATAGCAACAACAACAACAACAACAACAACAACAACAACAACAACAAGGTTACTTGATTCAAAGTTCAGTAACTTCAAGAGCTCAAAAGAGACTGAGATGAAAGTTTAAGAAAATAAATAGGCAGATATAATCTATAATTGTTGGTGATTTTAAATTTTATGATGCCAAAGAGAGAGAGAGAGAGAGAGAGAGAGAGAGAGAGAGAGAGAGAGAGAGAAGTTCAAAAATGACTGTAAATAGTTTATATGGCTTCGTTTTAAGCAGTAGTTTCTTAAATGTCTAGTTATCATATGAGCTGAAACGAGACAGGATCGTGATCGCGCAACAGAGTGCGTCCGATTATGTGTACTATCCTTGACCATAAAGAGATTCCTCTAGCGGTGAAAATGACGTGCGTTATGTAAAAAACTCTTAAAGTTAGCNGGGGGGGGGGGGGGGGGAGATAATGCCAGGTGAGTTATCTAGCCAATTTCAGCACGTTTCAGGTTTGATCTGGTCTTAATTAGCCTTTAATTAAGCAGGTGGAATAATCACCTTTTCTACTGGCTGACTGTAGGTAAAGTAAACATTATTATCATTCATGTATTATAACACCCCATTACCGCTCTCAGATACTGATGAGGTAAGCCTTTCCCCACTAGGAAGAGATTCTTAGTCCTTCCTTTTCCCATCTCTCCCTTAAAAAATAAATTGTATGAAATCATGTATATTATATAGCCATAAATGAGGGTTATCCAACTTTTGATTGTTGGAGAGCCACTTTTTCTCCGCAACAGACCGTTCTACCGGGCGCACTGCCACACATCGTCTTGACGTATTGTTTACAAAAATTCTATCAGATATGTCGGACATAGATTTACATGCCATATGCACATTCTCATGCACATGAATTCAAGCTCTACCTGGAGGCCCGTAAGCAAAATTTCCGATAAGAACGTGAGCTTACTCCCTGATATTGCTAAGGTTCGATTTTGTTTATTTCATTGGCTCAAACTTGCGCTAGCTTGTCTGAATACTGGTGATCATTGGGCAGCGGCCAGTGGAGCTATATATCCTGCAAGGTGTTGAGTAAGTTAGTGAGTGATCTGGCCTGTCGAGAGGACAAGTGATATTGTGAAATTGCTTTAAGAGAGTATTGGTTTACGAACCTCATGAGGCAAAGTGGCCATGTGGTTTGTGAGTCGTACACAGAAACTGAAGACTGTCAAGTCCAGGGTTTGTGTGTTAGTGTCCTTAGGAAAGACGCTTCACCTATATTACCGCACTTGACTCAGGTGTAAATGACTACCTGGATTTAGAGCCAGGGGGCCCAGAGCGATACTCCGATGACGACCAGCAATGACACTATTATGTTTTTCATTTGTAATATAATGTATTTACATGTATGTGTGTATTCTATATGTTTGCATTATGAATCATATCTATAATATTGTATAACATTGTGAATCAATTTTCCTACGGGGTGAATAAAAATCGCATTTTCATGTTTTTTTCATTTTCATGAAAATAAATCTAGGACTGGAGACAGATTTGAGCTGGGTGTGTGTATATGGCGGGGGAGTTGAGGATGGGGATTAGGGTTGGACAAGTTCACTAAAAGAGTCAGTTTAGACAAGTTCAGTTCCCTGAAGAAAAAAAATCTCTAAGATAAAGTTTAGCTCAGTTCATTGAACATGTAGTAGATTAGATCAGATCAGTTCCTCTTGGCTTTTTGAAACTGGCATTCGGTTCTGATTTCCGAGATAGATGTGAACCGAACTGAAATTTAGGTAGAAATTAATGTTCAGATCAAAACACCTAGAATGAATATTATATGATCTGTAGGTATGAGAGTACCCACAGTTCAGATCCAGATGTGTTCGTTCAAAATAGCTACTATTAGTACGAATTATTTAATGTTATATATCTATATACTTATTCATATATTGTCAAGTAGTATTGACTGATATATTGAGTACTTTTATAACTGACAGCCAACATCACTAATAAAAAGTACCCGAGACTGACCTTAGACACATAATAAAGTACATATGAATCACCCTCGCACTCAATCTAATTTTGACCATCGAAAATGAGGTCCCTTGACAAGAATAGCTACAAACAGGATCTCTCCTGATGTGGTCAAAAATATAATTATAAGATGAGCATGTACTGTCTACTGTTGTGAGAATTGTGTCATAACCTAGGACTTAGGTCCACTCGCAATTGACAACGCAGAGATCAGTGAAAGCTCCTAAAATAATGTTGACCTTAGATACATAGAGAGCTTTAACAGGCACTAAGAACGGCACGCTTTAAAAGAAAAGTACGATGACCTCCCTTACTTTTTTTTTGTTTTTTTAACCAGATTATAGTTGGATTATTTAAATATACAATTTATTTCTTTATTTTACTTTTGACTACTTATTCACTTATTCATCTTTTATTCATGTAGATAAATTTTTTTTTCTGTCATTCAATTCCATTCTCATTTATTTTCATTTTCTTCATTATTATTTACCTTATTTCTTCTTCAGATTAGTGCGTAGCATATGGAACAATTCGCTTTCAATCTGAGCCCATCAAACACGAAAAAGAATATTTTAAAAAGCTATTAAGCTCAGATCAGGTTCACCAGAACTCAACTTAAGTTATTTGGTCTCATTTCTGCCCGATTCTGCTGAGGGATATATTCGGGATGGCATTTCTGGCTCTGCCCTCAGGAAATCAAACCAGATGTATTCTACGACGTATTTATTGCATTACGACACAGCGCCAGCCCTGATTGTTATTTTTTTTTTTGTTCTTTGGTTATGACCATGAATAATACACCTAAAGCTGGACTATGTGTACATAAAATGGTTGTTCACCTACATCTGTAATTTAGTAACAGCTCACCTTCTAGCTCCTCTCGATAGCAATAGATTAAAGCCCACTCTGCATCGACTATTGACAAGCGGAGAAAGTCAGTCAAGCCATATTATCTGGAACTTTTTAAAATCCACATCGCTCGGTCAATAATATCTTATCATTCAGGCAACTGAAGTCTAACCACAGAAATTACAACCACGGAAGGCTTTGTCATTCACGTAGGACAAAAAAGATATTAGCTGTGATACCACATGGTCCAGCTTTAAAAAGAAGAACAATATACAGTATATATTTTTTAAAAAAGTAACAGCAAGAGCAACAATACTGTAACAATAGTTCAACTCCAACAGAAGTGCCATTATCAGTGAAACTAAGAAGTACACATCTTAGACTAATCTGACTATAGATAACCTTTGCCACTCCTCTTTTCCTTCCAACAACAAAAATAGCCCCCCCCCCTCCCCTACCCCCCGGTAAAAATGTGAATTTTTCATCCACTGTAGACCAATTTCGTCGTAGAATCAAGTGAAAATTGCCATAACTCAATACGATCTCTCCCTCTCCATCTTCCCTCTCTCTGTTTCCGTTTGACCATCCCGCACTGGTTATTGGACTGTGCAGTTTGAAGAACAAACTGTCCTTACGGAAGGCCTGAGGGATACACGTTGTTCATCGTGTTTTGCAAATTCGTAAACATATTTTTTTTGTCAGTACTGTTAAGCATACACTAAACAGAAACAGCAGGCTTTAAACTGTGACATGTATTTGTGTACGGGTAGCCAAAATGGGATGTGTTCTGGACTTTATCCACAGCTATGGCCAGCCAAATGGGATGTATTTCCCAGACGATCCAGAGCGGACGCTTACCTGAGCAGGGCTTATCAAGTCATTCGAAATACACAAAATGTTTCGATGGTTTCAAAATGAAAATAAATCAATATCACGATGTCAAAGAAAAGAAAAATGGTTCAAAGACTACAATCATAATAGGTGTAGTTTGAAGAGGGAGAAAGAGAAAATGGGGAATGAAGATGAGATAGAGAGAGGGAGAGAGAGAGAGAGAGAGAGAGAGAGAGAGAGAGAGAGAGAGAGAGTAGTAGTTGTAGTAGTAGTAGTAGAAGTTGTAGTAGTAGTAGTGGTAGTGGTAGTTTTTCAGCAACATTTAGTAGTAGTAGTAGTAGCAGTAGTGGTAGTGGTAGTTTTTTTAGCAACATTTAGTAGCAGTAGTAGTAGTAGTAGTTGTAGTAGTAGTAGTAGTAGTAGTAGTAGCAGTAGTAGTAGTAGTAGTAATAGCAATAGTAATAGTAGTAATAGTGGTAGTAGTAATAGTAGTAGAACGTTACGAATTTGAACCTCATGTAGGCCAATAATAAAACTGAACATCTGTGTTTTTCGTTGCAGAATTCTTGTCCTAATTCGCGAAAACGAACATAACATGGGTGGGTCCCCTGGATTATGAAGCTCTTGCGGTCTTACATTCTACCTTATCATACATGTAGTCGGATTTGGATTCCACATTCTCTACCATCTTATATTTACCTTACCTGGCTTTGTTTCTAAACTCAGAGATTGCGTTATCTTGAAACCATCCTGACCTTAGCCAAAAGTGTCACGCCTAACTCAACGATGGTTTAATAATATCCTTACAGTCCACTGACTGATGTGTGATTGTTACCTGTTGTTTCGTGGATTTGTGTCAGTCTAACAACCGAGATCCGTAGTGACGTCTGTTTTCCTTGTTTCGTGCCCATGACGTACACTGTGGTGAGTTTCTGAATGTCGATAGTAAACTAGATCCAGTCATGTTTCAATACTGAATTGGAATGTAAGTTTTTGATGATATAATTTGCAGTAAAAGTAGAAGCAGCTATAAAAGTACAAGAACAGTAAGACCTATTGACCTCGAACTTCATGCACTAGAAACATTAGTTGGTTGGCTGGTTTTTGGCGATGAAGAAACACTCTCACAAAACACATTTCAGATAATAAATTTTCAAATTTTTTGGCCCTATGGCTCTCTTCGGGGACACATAGTGACACAACACACTGAACAAACTCGGGTCTCGAAGAAACACACAAGCACAAACAAACACAAATCAGCTGGCAAACCGTATTAAAAATTAGATTCACTCGTACATGTATAGAGTGCCCTAGAGCGGATGCCCTATTAGAACACTTTCAAAACCCCAAAAGTGAAAAAAAAACAACAACAAAAACACTTAATTTTCCTTGATAAAGAACACCAGAGATGAGAATAATCTAGAAACACCAGGAAGCTTGATGTGTTGTTCTAATCTTAGCTCCTTTACTTTCGATATCTACTTATATTACTTACTTAAGGGTATAATATGATTCTGTATAACAATAAGTTTCTTGAGCTCAGGAACAATTACATGAGCTGATAATTGAGAACTTGCTCATTAACAATCGGATCTCTTACCATCGTAAGAATTACATTAACTCTGCATGGTGAACACCACTAAACATGCATTCAGCACCATTGCAGTAATGTAATTCTTACAGTGGTAAGAGATCACATCGTTAATGCGCAAGCTCTCAAACAATAACTTTGGGCTGGCCCCGAAAAAAAGAAAAAAGTGTCTAGATGACAAGGAGAGGTAGGACAATTGAGATTAAAGCTTAAAAAAACATATTTTGTGACGTTTATTCCACATTCTCCTTAGCATTTTCTGAAGGCTTGAGAAAATTAGCGCTCTCAACCTGTTGCTCAAAGGAAAACAATGAGGCAGATGTGGTTTATCTTGTAACATTGGGATATAATAACAAATCAAAACAAATCAGGAAAAAGAAGATAAATGAAAGATCATAGACATATAAACAACTCAAATCATCAAAAAATGACTAAGGAGAATGTGGAATGATCGTGCGGATTTGTTTTCGGTATGCCCGTTTCGCATCTCTTAGACCTCTTGTTTTTATCTATCTCTCTTTCAGATCCTGTGAGACTTGCATAACAAAAGTACAGAGAGGATGCCGAGGATGGGGCCACCAAGTTTTAGTGCGGAAAACGAAATCTAATGGGATTAGACAGCTGACATTTCCTGTGTATCGACTTCATTTGGATGCACCGTTGCACACATATGTCACCCAAATGATCTAAGCTGATCATATCTGGCGCCCAGATGCCTGCGAATTAAATGACACTTGGGCTATATATCTACCATACCAACTATCTGACATTTTCGTTCGGAGCCCACTCATGCATTCTGTGTTGACATGGGGAGGCATTTAACCCCCTGGTAGCAAATGACGTGCTTTTTAAACTGCAAGACGTACGAACCGGCTCTCAAACACAAGCACACACGATCTGTGAGGTTAAGCATAGCTGTAGTGTGGATAAATGGCACACAAATACAAACTGTTTTCATTGTTACACAGGAATTTGAGCGGCCCCGCAACGAAGCGTATCAGTTCAAGGGTCGCATTACGTGTTCGCATTTTGGCCGATAATTGACTCGCGAAAAGCGTTCAAGGTGCCCCGCTCTTCGAGATTGGACTGGTTACTGATTATGTATGCGGGGAGAGGAGCTAATCTGTAGATATCACTACTGACAGATTCATAACCTCTTGAGATGCAGTGGCGTAGCTTTTTGATAGGACTTCTTTTTTAATGATATGAAAGATGCAATAAACTGAATCAGTCATTCACGTTTACTTTCCTGGACGTTTTGCTGTGTGGCATTGCAGCAAGGTTTTGGCACAAAGTTCACAGCATTGACGCCGATGCCTAAAATCAGAAGTGAAGTGCTTATGTATCATAACATTCTCGACAAAGCCAGGACCTTGACATTTTCGACAGCTCTGTATCCAGCCTGAGGCAGGTGATACTTCCGCTAATCCGTCGCGAGAAAAGCGCTTTGCACTTTAAATTTGTCAACGGAGCAGTCTGGAAAAATCTTTGGACTATACTGGAATTCCACATAATGAACGAGTTCCTTATGCACACATTCGCTGCAAGTGAAGACAGAGAAAGGAAGTCCATATGAAGACACCAAATGAATGACAAAGCAATTTCGTCGAAACTAAAGCGTCCACAGTATTGAGTGTGATAGATCGGTTGGCTGGGCCAGCTGCGGTTATCGCTCATGCGACAAGGTATCAAACCTTTTTCTTTTTATTCAGTGAATATCGTGAACCATCTTTCTTCCATACGGTGAGGAGTTCCAGTATGTCAAGAGAGTCAGCTTGATCTAACACAGTTAGTATATACTGTGTACAGGACTGATTCTCTCATCGTATGCTCTAGTGAACCACTTTGGGACTGGTGATTTATACAAGCCAGTAGAAGAATACTGTGAAGAGATATTTTCTCTGAGTTTTGCGGAAAATACTGACAATAATTTCTGTTGGCTAACCCTCATCATAAGTTACAAGATCTTTTGTAAGGCAGTAGTTGAGGAACGATACAGATGCTTTCAGGCCACTGACACTTTATTATTTTTGTTATTTTGTGAATGATTCTGCGACTCTGATTTTCTCTGCGTGCAAAAATACATCGTATTTTAACGTCGTCCGTAAGATTTTGAAAGTTTTAGCAATATTGTGAAATTAAGCAATACTGTGTGTATTTCCTAAGTCCCCTTAACTGCTATATTGTGGTGACAGACTCTGGGAATGTGAGAACCTCTGCAACTTTGTCATAATATTATCTAAACGTGTAATGACACTGCCCAATCATTCCGGGTAATGACCAAGTCAGCTGTGATGAACGGTTCTCGTTTGCTGAGATCGCCGCCAGCCACTGACAGCAGGGAGAATGTCTGCAGGATCGTCGTTCTGGGTCACACAGGAGTCGGCAAGACAGGTAAGGTAGTAATGAGGGGCCTGAATAACCCATGTCAGTATTAACTCTGTGGGACCCACTGTTCCATATTTGGCACATGAGTTTGGAAATGTATTTAATTATGATAAGCAGTAGCCCCAAAAGAACCAGCATACTATACTCGTATCATATGGTCTCTTTGACCACAAAATAATAACTGTACTTAGACTTTACATTTCATCTCATTCAACAAAGCCATATGCACTCTTTACTCAGTACATTGAAAAATACATTTTCTAACAGTAAATTCACTGTTGGGTCTTAGAGGGTTAAGGTAACGGGTGGAGAGGCAAATTCTCGTCTTCATTGTCTATGAGAGGGGAGAAATGTGAGCCCCATCTGATAAGGTTTGGAAGCTGTTACATTTTATCTAGGGAAGTGTGTCTCCAGAAATTTTTACCAAATTACTGTAAGAGATCAATTATGAGAAGAAGGGCCAAAAAGAAAACAAACCTACACTAGAAAATTTCATGTCCCGATCAATAATCGAACCCAGTGTCTCTCAGCTTGCAAGTCTGAATGTGCTACCAGTACACCATAGAAACGCAAACTTCACAGCAATTTAATCAATTTAATCATTAAAATACCTACTGCCTGAATATTGTTCCCTAACTTCCACGTGCGAGGCTAGTGTTCACCCGTGACCCTAACACACTTCTCCATGATGTAAGTGTGAAGTGTCAGGTGGTGGGGAAAGAAAAGATGAAGATGGGAGCAAGAGACCCATAATATATCATCAGATTATTTGGAATGATTGATTCATCTCCTCAGCATTCCAATATTTGTGAAGTGTTCTACTGAATATTAAAGTGATCTGGAATAAGATTTTTTTTTTCCACAGCATCGCAATGTTTCCACATACTGTAATTAGTTTATCATTTGCGTTCCATAGTCCTGTGCTTTGACTTGCAGGAACAAATACTGATGTAGGTATTGCTTATCAATCAAACGAACATTAATTTGAACATTTCCCAGTCAAACCACAGCCTGAAACTTCCGTTTCTTGCTTAGCAGATGTGAAACAATTAAAATCATCTGGGAACGAGGTCTTTCGTCCCGTGAGTGATATGGCCAATTCGTTGTTGTTTTTTTTTTGTTGTTTTGTTTTCAAATATGGCTGTATTGATATGACTGTTGTATAAACACAGTGGTAAAGCCAGAAGAGC
Source organism: Ellobium chinense (assembly GCA_033807755.1). Classification (NCBI taxonomy): domain Eukaryota; kingdom Metazoa; phylum Mollusca; class Gastropoda; order Ellobiida; family Ellobiidae; genus Ellobium; species Ellobium chinense. Next base: position 595,818 of record JAWQUT010000215.1, read on the forward strand.
TGCCCCTAAAGAAAACATGAAAGAATATAGTGGTTTTACAACAGAAGTTGGAATATAACTGAAACGAAGCAACTTCGTGGTAATATATTATGTCAGTTTTATTTATTTAGAAGCTCTACATTGAGACAGTTTCACAGGAGATGCAGCATTTGCCTCCGGAGGATTGTAATGTAGCTTGCACTAAACGGTAGTAGATGAAGTGAACAGTACTGATTAGTTACCCTTATGAGGTTTTGTTTTTGTTTTTGTTTTTAGAGGGGGGAGGGTAACATTTTGCCAAACAATAGTCTACGTATTTCCCTGGGGGAGGTCATCCATACCTGTGAATTTATCACTGTCATGTCATTCCCCAAGTTGCCAGGAATGACCAGTTAAGACAGAAGATACTCATCGAATTAATGGTACCATATCATCTTTCAGAACGAACGTTTGTTTTTTGTTTTTTTTTATGGCATCCGACACGTCATGCCAGCGAAGCTGAATAATGACGACTAGTTTCTATTGCTGATTTGTGAATGTAATGTCATATTTAAGCTGCTTTCTGTTATATAATCCATTTAATCTTGATGCCTCTTCTGTTTATCTCCACTGCTTTCAGCATTGACCGTGCGGTTTCTGACCAAACGTTTCATAGGCGAGTACTGTCCTACACTAGGTGAGTCCTGTCTTGTATCAGTTCTTTGTTCAGATTCAACAATTTCAAAATGTTCCCCAACTGGCGTAGCCTGCTTTTTCTTCTTTTACCTGGATGACACACTGTATAATTTTGCCTTTTCGAGACCCGAGAAGTCAAACCAGCACTTTTAACCCTACTTCCGTTCGTTAATAGCCATGCGTAAATAAATAGTGCATGGCACACGGAGAATGACGCACGCTTAGGACCTTAGAAAACATTCAAGTAAGATGAATCATTTAGAACTTCGATATTGAGTACTCATGTATTAAGTATAATGCATTATGCTGTTTAAAGTTTACACGCACGAATATATTACTATTATATCATTTCATTATACATACAAACGTCAATATTAAGTAAACCTCAGTAGTAAGTGTTCTTCTTTTAGCATTAATGAGCACATTAGTATTATTGACGTTCCACTGTACATGCAGTACAAAGCACTACCGGTTTATATTACGAAGGAATGAGCTGCACTCTCGGGTGTCATTATAAGCTGTCAGTACTGTCTGGCAGTGTCTTGAATGGGAAGGCAAGACCACTATTTGTTTACTGGATCAAGGTGCTTGTATTGTTGTCAGAAAAAATATAAGTGAAAAATAATCTGTTTGATGAAGGAGTCAGTTATTAGGAAGACACCCTTGAGAAGACATGAGATAACGTCTTTGAGTTCAACTTTGATCCGCAGAAAGTTTCGGAAGTTGAAGGGGTCGGCATGGACTAAAATTTTAATTAAATATGACCATGCTTTACTTCAAGCACTAGTATATCATCAGAGTAAATCTTTGGATATATCCAGGAGGCAAAGTGACAGAAAAGCAAACCGCATGCATAGTGAAAGCAAAACGCATTCTAGGAAGCTTTCTCTCCATTGCTAATAATTTTACTATTGGGTCTGCTACTTACTGACTGACAATGAAAGACTGACTCGCTAACGTACGGAACAGCAAACTGACTGACAGAGAGATCATTTATTCTCTCTTCATCTCTCTCCCTCTCTCTCTCGTTCACTCACTCACTCACTCACTCACTCACTCACTCACTCACTCACTCACTCACTCACAGAGAGCGTGTACCGGTACATCTCCACCTCGTCCGAAGAGGAAGACATCAAGCTGGAAATTCTGGACACAGCAGGACAGGTGAGTAAACAAACAACACTAGACACTGACCAGCGTGAAAGGTGACGGTGTAATTAGAACCAAGGAAAGCCAGCGCTAGTCCCAAAGCAAACAAACTAGCCAGTCCTTCCCTCAATAATTATTTTCTTAATTTAGTTAGTCTGAAACTTGGACTGAGAAATTAAGATACAACACAGGAGTAACGGAGGCACAGGACATTTTAATTTAATCTCAGATGGAATTTAATATAGCTCTTAGTATAGGAGCAGGTATGTCTGCCCAGCTTGATCAATCTTTGGCGGACTCACAGAGGAAAGACACCATTCAGCCTTTTTTTTTTCACTCTTTATTTTCTCATGAATTCCTCTCCTCCCTCTTTTCCATAATGCTGCATTCCTCTTCCGAACCCCCTGCAGCAAAAGGGATGGGGGGATGTGTCTATTATTATAATTCAGTGGTCTGGGCAGCCTTGACACGCTCCTTAATCAGTCTTACTTGGTTGATGGAGCGCTGATTTCTTAAACAAATCAGAGCGACCTTGACTTTGATACCGTTAGGTGCACAAGGGAAGTAACTGTAAAAGTAGTGATATGCGGGGTTTCTTTCGTTCGTTTCTTAGCAGGAGTCTGATTCAGATAATGATCTGTTTACACTTATCTGCACGGAAAATATTTAAAGACCTTGTAGGTCAAGGGATAGTACTCAGGTAATTCTCTTTTCGTAGATTTACAATTACACGGAAATTGTATCAGAATTACTGCCCCTGTTGAGGAAAGGGTTCACAACCTTTTGGGTCGGCTTTTAGTAACAAAAGTATACAGCAATATCATTTCACGGGCAGTACTCCAGCGCACGTATTAGGTTACTTTTCAAGAAATAACTGGGCTTATGTTAGAAAACAACTCCTCCATTATGTTCGCATGACTGGCAATGGCAGCCCGCGATCTCTTCCAATTACCCCTGCAGCTTCACCCCCCCCCCTCCTCCCCCCGCTCTTCTTCAAATAGGAACATAAATCTGAATTTAGCCCTCTAGTGCCCAGCCCTATTTACAATGGCACAAAAAGTCCGAGCTCCAGTTTTTGGATCACTTCTGGATCAAGCACTGGAACAAGCATCAAAATGATAATAATAATAATAATAATAATAATAATAATAATAATAATAATAATAATGCGGTTTATAAGTCTCAAATCCAGGCTAATGCCCGCTTATGCCACTTCACACTATTATGGTGGGGTGATGATCTTGGTTTGCTTTTTCTTTGTTCCACGAAATGTATCAGATCTGATACGCTGGGCACTAGAGGGTTAGACTATGCCAGATGTATTGCTTTTGTTCTAAATAGCTATATCAAAGATACGTGGCTACATTAAGAGGATACTGCAAAGCTGAAAGACTAAAGAAATGCAATACATTAAAAGAATCTCCCTTTACGTTTTGCTTGGTCTCTGTAATTTTGGATACNCGGTTATATTTCTTTGTATTTTGAGCTAAATTTTACCCGCCGCTGCACGGGTTGCATATATTAATGACGAGCCGTCACTGAGGTGGCAATATTCGGCTATGGTTTCCACGAGTTAAAACACGCAATACTTTCTTGAAACAGAAGTCTAGCACAAGCATTTTAAGCTTGCATTTTCTTCAACTCTGTAGGACTTATTATGCATGTGTGTAAGAAAAAAAGACCTGTCAATTGACCTGGACTGCAAAAGTTTAATTTGATCTTTTCCCAGCTGGCAACAGAATGGAAAGACAGCTATGCTCTGTGGGGTGACTGTTTCGTCTTCGTCTACTCCATCACCGAGCACGCCAGCTTCGAAGAGATTCAGCGGCTCCGGCGTCTGGTGGAGGCGGCCAAGAGGTCCACGTCCCTCTGCTGCGCCGTTGTGGGCAACAAGAACGACCTGGTATACGACAGGCAGGTCACGGCGGCCCAGGGTCAAGATCTGGCCGCCGATATCGGCTGTCGCTTCTACGAGGTGTCGGCGTGCGACTGGAACCAGCTTCCTCAAGTATATGACCTGTTTACGGAGCTACACGCCTCCTGGCGACGTTCCAGGATCGTACGAGAAGGGCGGCAACGAAAGTCCAGTTCGAGCACCAAGTTCAGACAAGCCATTCAGAAAGTGATCTCAGGGAAAAGCTCCAATCTCAAACGGACGTCTTCCAATGGTGTGGGCTCGTGAGGATGCTTGAAACGTGTGAAGATAATACTTTTTTTATGTTTACTATTATTAGAGAGCGTTTATTTTCAGTTTCGGATCTCTTATAAATCGTTTTGACAGATGTACGTATGTGCATATGGCATTTCGTGTACGCATGTGCATATGACATTTCGTGTACACAAGTGCACATGGCATTTTGTGTACTCAAGTGCTTATGGCATTTTGTGTATGCAAGTGCATATGGCATTTCCTGGTGTCACGATCATATTGCACACGCCAACCTCTGCCGTAGCGGTCTGTGAGAAATCCGAACCTGAAATTACCAGCTCATTGTAGTCACGGTACAGTATGAACGAGATAAGATGGGACACTTTCCAAAACTGCCTGTGTACTTTCAAGACTATGAAGTTTAATGTTCAGGAGGACTGCTGTCGGTTCTTACAGTAAGTGAACAGGTGAGAGGCTGGTCAAATGATGATATCAAATTATTATAATACGATGCTGTGTTCCTGCCATATGCTGCAGATTCTATGCTGAAGAAAGTCATTCCTGAGCACTGGTACATGACATTATCGAATCATCACGCGATCCAGTATAGTGAAGGGCTGGTTATATCGCTTATCACATATATTGAATGGTCTTTTTGGCACAGAATAACTCAAATGGATAACTAGTAACAAACATCCTAGAATGAATCCTTTCGGGACCTGACCATCAGTAAAAACAAACAGAAGACTCTGCCACCTATTAAGGGTGTGATTCATGAACCAGTAACACAAAGGACGATTGAAAGGTACACATAAATGGTTACACTCGTTTAACACGTTCCCTGGTTCAGTTGACCATCTGGTTAGCTTGCACGGTGGTCTCAACCAGGCACGCACCGACGTGACTGTGGCAAGGCAGGATCTGAGACACTGGGCAAAATGCAAGGACTCCCTCACCTAATGTTTGGTTCAGGGCTAGGGGTAAGATTAAGAAAGAGAAAGCACACATAAGAGAGTTCCTAGACAATAATAATGTCTAGCGACTGTTCCAAAGATGCTTTTTTTCCCCTAACCTTGATCCTATTCCTAAACCAAGCACTAGGTGGAAAAGTCCCTTGATAATGCCAGAATCTGTATCTTTGACTGCTAAGTGCTATAGGATGTACATACTGTAGAGCTAATGATGACTGCTGTGAATATACATGGACATGAACATGCCAGAGGATTCTGAGGGTGTTGGAAGTGGAAGGGGAAGGGGAAGGGGAAGGGGAAGGGGAAGGAAGAATGAGGCACTGAGAGGAACAAAGATTGTTATATTGATTAGAAGATGAGAAAAAGAAGAGTGGATGCAATGCAAGGTCTCTAACGGAAATTTGAAGACTAATGGAAAATCTGATCCTTTCATACATTGACGGGTGATAAGTTATCATCATCATCATCATCATCATTATAGTCATCATCAGCATCATCATTATAATCATCAACATCATCATCGCCATTATGTATTGTCAACATCATCATTTTTTTTATCCCTGTCATTGTCAACGACCATACCGTGAGCGATCTGCAGCCAGATAATTCAGGAATTAGACCACGGAGCTTTTTATTTTCTTTAACTGCACTGGAAACGTTACTGCTCTGTTTGCTTACAAGCCTAGCAACGCTGACTAGAGCGCTATTTTGTGTAGGAGAAATTTGAACATTTTTTAACAGGGCCCTATCTCGTGGGAAGTAAGTTTCGCGAGCGAAGCTCAACTGGCGAAATACGTCAAGATTTAATTCTCGCAAAAAAAAAATGTATACCGTAAGTATTTTCAAACAAGGGGCCATTAAGTTTTCTCTATTTCTTTAAATGGTGAAATCTGTTGTGACGATAGGTTTCATTTGCTATCACTCCATACTTTTCTGAACTTGAACTAGACTAATTCTTTCCACAAACATCGTGCTTGTAGATGGGACATTTTTTTATTCTCAACCCGTGACTGCGCAATCACTGGTATCGTTGTTGTTGATTTGATTGTAGTGGGTGGTGTGACCGCTCATTCTGCGATCACTGGTCATTCTACTGTAAGATCTCACGAACACGGACCTCGCTTACTCGAAAAATTCACCTGTTCGGTGTAATATCCCAGTCCCGAGTTCCATACTATCCATATCAAATTATATCACGAACCTCAACACCTCACCATGTCGAAATTATGGCCATGCCCAGTGGAGTAGGCCATTCAGACAGTGCATATTATTATCAAGGTCGCGACCTCTCGCTGTGATTGGTTGAAACGGAGGGCTCGCTGGTGGGAAAACATAGAGTATCATGGAAGGTTACGGACAATGTCTATCGTTTTAAACCGGCTGTAGATCAACTATGAGAGGAATGCCTGCGCAATGACCGAATCATTATTTAGATTATATAAGGGAGAGTATGTCTTTGCGCAGGCACCCCTCGTTATGCTAAACGTGTACCTGATATGCAGAGGTTATAACCAAGCAATAAAAGACATTTTTTTCCTCACCTTTGAAATCGCTTCTCCTTTTTGATTGTACATTAAAAATACCGTAATAGTTTCCGGTATTACAACCTACATCTCTAGCAATAGAGGATACCCAGTAATATAAACATCACTGAAAAAGATGTAATATAAATAAGCAATAATAAACATGATAACAGTTTATTTGCATTTGACCTAAAAGAGTTGAAACCCATATTATGTTAGTTATTTTCTTCGAGACCTTTTTTTTTTTTTTGCAATTTAATGTTTGCGTCTGTACATTGAACGGAGGTCAGAGGCCCGTCTCATGCCTGTCCTAACAGCAACAATGAAAAACTCCCATTTTAATGTGGACATATGTACAGGGAGTCGCAAAACAAAACAACAAAAAACCGATACCTACCAAATCCTTAATATCTCCTACAACAATTTTAAAAAATGACGTGAAATTTTGTACACTTAAAATATGCCCAAATATCTACCATTTGTCGGAATGTCATTAAAATGCGCACCAGATTACACATTTTATGTCATTTTGAAATATCTGAATCCCCTCGACTTATTTCTGTGGGGGCCATAGGAGAGCATTTCAGAGACACAGGCAGTGGTTTCTACTGGATGGAGCCATGCCCTATAAGGCTCACAGGACCCTTCGGTGGCTGCTAGGAAAATTCGATGATAGACTGATCAACCGGCGAACACCAATGGAATGGTCCCCCCCACAGCCCAGATCTGAATCCCCTCGACTTTTTTTCTGTGGGGGTTTTGTGCTAATTTTCTGACGTTTTGAGTCATTTTCTTAACTTGAGGTCTTTCTTGGAGAGAGTCATAACGATAATAATTTTCAACACATTTTATTCAAACTTTCTACGATTATGTTCCATTGGACATTTAAACATTTGTAAAAAGTTTCATGTGATTTCATAAAAATTTATGGGAGATATTACGTTTTTTGGTGGGTATCGTTTTTGTATTTTTTTGCGACACATGAGGTCTCACCACCCTTCCAGTTGTGATATTCAGAAACATATTCTTATATACAATATGGTTAATGCAATCAAATAGGAGCACAAAAAGAAAAAAACTTT
>JAWQUT010000215.1:603397-618612 GCA_033807755.1 Ellobium chinense
TGTGTGTGTGTGTGTGTGTGTGTGTGTGTGTGTGTGTGTGTGTGTGTGTGTGTGTGTGTGTGTGTGTGTGTGTGTGTGTGTGTGTGTGTGTGTAAAATAAGTCAGCGAGTGCGCAAGTTTGGAGGTTTAAAAAAAAATGAATGTTCTCATGTCTTAACTCTAAAAGTGTTCATTCATTTTCTTTCAAACTTGGCACACTGCTTTGTTGTGTAATCAGGATGGAACTGTATTAGATTTACCACTTTTGTAATTTGTAGCAAAGTGAGTTTCCATTGAATAGTAGATTGCCCAGACTAAATCTTGTGGAGAAAAAAAATCGGTGAGGGGTTTACATTATGGAGAATGTTTTAGAAGCCGTAATTGTGATGGTTTTTCCATAGAACATGATCAGAAGACAGAGGTGGCTTCCTAGTGTTAGATTTCAAGCTGATTTGGACCATTTTACATTATGAAGAATGTTTTAATGCAGTAATTATGATGTTTTTTTCATAGCACATGATTAGTGGCATAAAAGTGGCTTCCTCGGTGTCAGATTTCAAGTTGGTTAGACTATTAGTTAGTTTTTGCTTTTTTTTTCACATTATAAAGAATGTTCTAGATGCAGTAATTGTGCAGGCTTTTCCATAGTGTATGATCAGTGGCATAGAACTGGCTTTTAGTTCGATTTCAAGCTGAATGGACTATTAGTTTATTTTACAATATGAAGAATGTTTTACATACAATCATTGTAATGGCTTTTCTATAGTACATGATCAGTGACCTAGAATTGGCTTCAATCAGCCTGATTGAAGTATGTATTTTTGAGTGGCGAAAGGCTAAAGATAATGCAAAAGTAATAATTTGGGTATTTTACCTGCCTTTGATTAGATTCATGCAATGCGATCTTCTACTTTTAAAAGGACCATGTCTGTGAATGGTTGTAGACTTTCATACCAAAAACATATTATATAATTTTTGAGTGGCAAGGGGTCAAAGATAATACAAGAGTCATAACTTTGGGATTTCTCCTACCTTTGATTTGATTTATGCAATACGATCTTCTACATCAGAATAGGATCATTATGTGATTGTGTGTGCCGAGTCTGTGAATGTTTACAAGCTTTTATACCAAAATACAGTATATTATAAATATGTGTATATAGGAAGATTTTGTTTTCTTTGGAAATTTTGCTAATATTTTATTAAATTATATAGATGGGTGTGTGTGCTTGTCTGCACGAGAGAGAGAGAGAGAGAGAGAGAGAGAGAGAGAGAGAGAGAGAGAGAGAGAGAGAGAGAGAGAGAGAGAGAGAGAGAGAGAGAGAGAGAAATGAACAGAAAAGTGTGACTGATGAGAGGATGAATTAATTTGAAGGTCTGTCTGTGTAGTGAGTGCTTAGAACCTGTCATGGGAATTAGCGCTATATGTCTGATATACTTATCATTATTATTATTATTATTACATGCATTATGCATCAGGTGAGAGCTTGAAAAAGCTGTGCATGTAGGTAATACGCCGTGCGTATGAATAGGTTGTATAATACGTGTGAATGCTTCAGTCTCAGTGCTGAGATGGTATAATAGCAAGAATTATAATTTTTCCAAATAATGTGTACCTCAAACAACTAGGATTTATCAGAATGACTACGTAGGGATTGTGTATGTTACACCCAGTTTTTAAAATAACCCACTTCTTTGAAAATTAAGTTTTCTTTCACAAACACTGACCATTTCGTGAACTGAGCAAGATCTTACTGCTCATTTCAGGAAGTGGGCTAGAATAGTGCACATTTCATGAAATGAGCACTGGGTTGGACATTTCATGAATTGGGCAGTTTAGTTTCCAGTCTATGAAATGGATTATATTACACATTGGGTGTAACATGTACATATAGTATCTAAATAAGGATGAAACAGAAAGCGTGAGTGAGAGAGAGAGAGAGAGAGAGAGAGAGAGAGAGAGAGAGAGANGAGAGAGAGAGAGAGAGAGAGAGAGAGAGAGAGAGAGAGAGAGGAGGGTGAGAAAGTTCTGTTTTTGTTCATACGTACAATGAGATAAACAACGTAAGAGAAGCAACAAATCGTATTACTTAATTTATTTCTGTACATAGCATCCATGTAAGAGCAATGTGCATTATCCACACTGTGAACATCCAAGGTCTTTGTTCATGGTGCTAGTAGTGGTGATGACAGTTATGTGTATTGATGATGATGGTGATGATGGTATAATAAGGTCTTGTGGGTGTAGATGAAGGACGATCTGTGGTGAAGCTAATGCTGTGGTGGTAAAGTTGATCTGGTCGTAACCAATGATGTGATATGATCTGGCATGAGAGAGGAGCATACTGATCTGTGTCTCTCTATCCCGTTAGAAGCTAACCTAGCATGGGTTGAGCTTGAACATTGTTGCTGTTACTGTTGCTAGGACAAGCCATGTAGGAAACGAATAGCGCCGCAACGTTGTTGGTAGCGTCTGTCAGAGTGACGGTGGCGCCAGTGCTGGTCAGCGATGTCGGGCGGATCTGGAAGCTGATCGGGAGAGCAGCGTTGGCCGTGGTGATGTCCGACACAGAGAGGCTGATGGAGGGGGCGCTGATGAATCGCCCCTGGAACTGAATGGTACCCGTGGTCTGTGCTGCGCTCAGGGGTCCCAACACTCCGCTCTCACCTGGGGAATAACGAAGAGAAAACACCAAAATTTAGTAGCTTCTGTCACACGTTTGGCATATCATACACATTGACTGATAACATATCGAATGATCTTACTAGTTACCCAACCGACCAACCAGATGTGTTATCAGAAGATTCGTGTCAGCCAGAGTGCTCTTTATAAAGGACGAAACAATTGGTACTTTCAATGGGAAATGGAGGAAATGTAGGCACGTCTAAGCATTAAATCACAGTCCTTGAACTTCAGGGCTCAACGGCTGTAAAACAAGGGAAAATTAACTTTTCTACGTCAGTTTTTCGGATAGAACTGAGGGCTTGCGCATTAAAGATGGGATTTCTTGCCGTCGTAAGAATTACATTAACTCTGCATGTTGAACACTGCTGAGGGTGCATTAAGCACCGGTGGAGATATGTACTTCTTACGATGGTAAGAGATTCCATTTTTAATCTGCAAGCTCTCAGACGTTCGCACTGACGTATAAGGTTTGTCAGAATTTTGAGTCAGCTCTGGCGATAGTATCAGAATTTATATATGAGCTCAGAAACTCAGAGTATCCCTTTAATAAAGAATTGGGTTGTTTTTTGCTTTTTTTTGCTAATAAAAAGGTTGTATGATTGCATGTTACATCGCTTTTCTTGAACCCTCATTGCTTGTGGAACACACGAATTCTTATAAATATCATCAAAGTAGCTTAAACTTCCGAAAACATGACAGTTTTTTCAGAACATGGATGTAACTCAATTTGTGAGCCTCAACCTAATAGTTAACATTGACGGCATAATTTAAGAATTAAGAAATTTCGTAAGCTCAAGTTACATATACCAGTACATGAGCATCTATAATTAATTAAACATATAAAATTAGCAGGAAACACAGTATCCTTAATAACGGGTGGATGTGAAACATAGATGAACAACGAGAGACGTCAGCTAAACAATGTAACACTCCAGAGTGAATCATAGTTGTTTTTTTTTCTTTTCACTTTTTTTTGGTAGCCTCTGTTAATTGGTGATAGGTCAGAGGCCCATCTCATATCTGTCCTTACAATACCAATCGAAAAACTCATGCTTTAATATGGAAGTATATTTACATGAGGATTTACCACGCTTCCAGTCATGGTATTCGAGAATGATCTGTCTTAGGCTGACATGACATTTTCTAGCAACTATTAACAGGTAAACATATAGATGTTTTTAAGGTATAAATATGATATTTCCATGATAACAAATATTAATTTACACAGCGGTCGTCTAGACTACTTCTAAACAGTGCTTTCGAGTCCATTTCTTATTTATATTTGGATTATTATGGTATATTTCTGGTAATAGCCTCTCTCTTCCTTTGCATTTAAACTTAGTACAAGCAAATGATTTCTTGATTCCTTGACTGGCTGATCGAATGACTGCAGGGTATTTAGTGACTTAAGATGCTGGTTCATTGACCGATCAATTTGATAACCTTTTTCCACGACCGACTTCTAACTTGAACTTCTATCACATATCAGACGCTCTTTTTGAGAAGGGTATGCTTTGTAAAGCTGAGAGGCATAAACACATACAAATGACAAACAATTTACAGTGCAACAAAAGGGAGGTTCATTTAGAAATCTAAGCTCACTTCATGTTTACACGCCACAAGAGAAAATGTAACAGTTGGTAGTGTAGTTTACGGCGAAACAGACAGCCAGACAAATAGTAACATGCGAAGAGATAAACTTAGGATAAGATAAATAAACAAACAGCTCTTGTGATGGGTAGACAGTTATATGTGCTTAGACTGATCAATAGCCTTTTGGTTTTTTTAAATGTGCCATGCACAAAGCGCCATAAACTTTCGGAACCGCTTTGCACAAAAACATAGGGCTAGTTAAGGCAAGCGAACAAAGGTAAATAGACGAATTAATTACTTGTAGCAGAAAACAATAAACAGTTTCATAAGAGACCTGGCTGACAGCCAGTGTAAATAACTTGGCAAAAAACGCAGATGAAAACAAACGCAAGAAGGGGACAAAGAAATAATCAAAGACTTCAATAAAGAAACATTGACAAGGACAAAGAATGAAGGGAGAAACAAATACGGGGATTTTGAAAGAATGGAAAAGGGAGGAGGGGTTGAAAAAGAGAGTATGTTGGCCACACGTAAACTACATACATCCTCCTATAGCTCCTGTCCTGACGGCGAGCTCCAAAGTAGAGAGGCGACGGTTCAGAGAGTCGTACAAGACTGAGGAATACCAAAAATAGACAGAGAGTTGAATAAATGGATGGATGCATAAATTGATAGATGGAAGGATGGATGGATTAGTAGATAAGTGGATGGGTGTAATGGACGAGTGAATTAATTGATAGATAATTGACTGGACAGACGGACGAATGATGGGCTAATGGATGGATGGAAGGATGGGCAGACGGACTGACAGACGGATGACTGTCTGGTTAGCTGACTGGCTGGCTGGCTGGCTTCCTGGCTGGCTGGCTGGATGGATGGATGGATGGATGGATGGATGGATGGATGGATGGATGGATGGATGGAGGGGTGGCTGGACGGATGGATGGCTGGCTGGACGATGGCTGGCTGGTTGGCTGGCTGGCTAGATGGATGGATGGACGAATGGATGGATGGATGGATGGATGGATGGCTGGCTGGATGGCTGGCTGGATGGCTGGCTGGCTGGCTGGCTGGCTGGCTGGCTGGCTGGATGGATGGATGGATGGATGGATGGATGGATGCATGGATGGATGGATGGATGGATGGATGGATGGATGGCAAATCAGACAACAACAACAACAAAAAACAACCATGAATTTACTCACAATATCCACCACCGCCTTCACCACCAAAAAAACCCTCCCCGAAATCATCTCCTAATGCTGCAAACAGGAATGGGTTGTTGAACTGAGCCAGCGTAGTGGAGACACCCAGGCACACGATGAGAAGAATCAGCACTGAAGACTCCATAGCAAATCAGTGAGCGAAGATAGCACTAGGACTTGGATCAGAAGACTTCGGCTTCCAAAGGAGTTTGTACAGGCTTGAAATTGGCTTGGCCGATATATTTGACTTCGGTCTATGTAGTTAACTATTGGTAGCAATGCAAACTGTTTGAAAAAAATATTCCTAACTTCAGCGTAGTCTACTGGTACTGGTGTCGCGGTTCTTGTATGCACAAGAGGGTTTGCTTCGCGCTGGACGTGAAGGGAAGTAATCCGAAACTTCGAGTATATGCACGTATATATATATATACACATGTGTCTCGGGTTCCATCCCTACCCCAGACAAACCTGACAGTAAACACAACAAAGGGAAGAAAAGATGCTCATTAATTATGCTCACTAATAAAGAATTCACCACGGGTAGTTCCTTTTAAGAAATAAAAAAAAAAATGCGACATTAGCCACCTAGGTAAAAACCATTAGGGTTTTTGTTTTTTTCACGTCTATTGTCGCAATAAGATATGACAGCCCCATAAGGTCATGACAACAATGAGAATTTTCACAACTGTGGACATTTGTCTATGACAGATGTATTAACATTCTTATTTGTGTCCAAGATGGCGTGCCCATTTGTTAAGCCTGGTTTATTGTTGTGTCAAATAATCACATAGTGCCCTCCCTTCCCATGTCTCCTGCTGTCTTCATAGCTTTCCTAACTTACTCCCGTTAGTACGGAGATGATTTAAAACGAATGTGTGCTGAAGAATTATTGCCCTCTTTCTCAGTATTACATCTTTGTACCTTACTGTACGTGTACTTAAAACCTTCCACAAGATATATGACTACTTGCTTGTCTGTTCGTTCTATCTTCTCCTCGTCTGCATGTCTGTGTGTTTCGGTGTCTGTCTACAATAAGTTCATCTGGCGTTATGGAGAAGACCGTTACACGAAGCCGCGGCCTCATACACAAACTGTTACATGAGTGATGAGTCTTTTTCATATCATAGTCAGCTTTTCACTTTCGCTGCTTCAGGTGCTCAGTCATAAAGTTGAGTGAATTTCAAAGTTCGATCATTTTGATAATTCACACCTTTATTACCTTGACATTTGGCACACATTATTAACAGTACAATTTCTGTTACTGTTTCGCAATTCAAAGATCTAGATGCTATGGTAACGAAGCAGTTAAAAGACGAAAAAAAATGTGCATCTGACACATGGGCTCTGGGACATCATTATTTTTGTAACGTGTTTTTAATTCATTTGTTGTGGCGTAGGTATAGTTTGTATGTCAGAGAAAATTGCACCAATTATAAATTATATAAATATATGTTAATTTGTGTGCCTACAACGCCATTTCAGTGTCCTCTTAATTCCCCAAGTTACTAAACTTTGAATTAGGTTATTTCTTATGTGTGTGGGATAGGGGGGCGAAGGGAGGGGGCACACGGTATGATATTATCATTATTATTATTATTGACAAGCAGAAGACGTAAGAATATTTTGTGTGAAGACAAATTAATATGATCTTGCTTCTTAGTGGAAGTGAATGATCTTTACTACATGTTAACCGTAAATGCACATGTACGTAGTAAAGATTTAATGGTGTGGATTTAGTAGTCATAAGGCGTAAAATGTTCAAGGGCTGTACCTTCGTATAAATTGTATTGTTCGGCAATGTATCACCATTGTGGTCTGGGATCATGCCAATACACTTGTTAAACTTATGTCTCTTTGTACTAAGTAGAAAAAAAAACTCCTAAGAAATCTTCGATCGTTGGGTAAAATATGGGAACCAAATTACTCCAATAAGAATATAATACACTCGCACAAGACAGAATGAAAGGTAAGCCTACATACATAAACATAACCGATTTTTGGAGACAGGAGATGAGTCCCTTCTTCAGGGTTATAAAACAGGCTCTCCCCGAGCCTCACACCTCAATCGGAGACACATCCACCCTCCTCCTTCTCCTCCTCCTCCTGCCTTTCTTCTTCAGCCTCCCTTGTTCTCATCCCCGTCCCTCCATCCTGTCCACACTAGCATACTTTTGAGCCAGGTTTCTGGTCCCTGTATCCGTTAACGAGTCATAATTTGCATTGTACTATATCGCACCGGTGGCCAGGTAGGGATGGACGTCGTCCGCTTTATTAGTATGCATGCCAGGTACCCGTCGGCATGCGAGGTCAGCTCATTAAAACATAATAAAAAAAAATATACATCTGGTACAATTCATAACAGTGTGAGAGATTAAGTAAAAGAATTATTATGATGTTTTGAACACAATATTACTGGCACAATATTCAGACTGTGACACAGTAATTATAATCTTGTAAGGAAAATGACTTTTAACAAAGAGGAAAGATTCGACCTCAGCAACGTATAATCACCATAAATTTTCGGTAGCTTGTGACCCCCATAGTTATTCCTTAATGATTTACTCGTAGAGTTAACACTATAAAAAACAGTGAAGCAAAGTTCTTCTTAGGTGAAATGGTTCTCGTAACTTTTAGATGTGTTACACTGGTGAAGATGAAAAGTCAAAACAAACGTCTGGCTGTCTGCCTATCACACAGGCTCTGTATGTGTGTGTGTGTGTGTGTGTGTGTGTGTGTGTGTGTGTGTGTGTGTCTGTCTCTCTGTCTGTCTGTCTGTCTGTCTGTCTGTCTGTCTGTCTGTCTGCTTGCTAGTCTGTTTGCCAGCTAGTCCGTCTGCCTCCTTGTATGCATCTACTTTCCCTCTTCTTGTCTCCACATCGTCAAGCCTGATGGCAAATCCATCTGCTTGCCTGACTTTTTGCCTGACTGCCTGTTTGTTGGTTTGCCTGCTTGTCTGTATGAGTGAGCGCCTCTCTGAGCAATTTTATGTATCTTCATATGCCCGTCTTATATCTTCTTGTATTTCTTTCTGTCTCACTTCTGTATTTTAACCATTCGCAAACGAAATACTGCGAATTACCGTCATTTCTGCCATGCAAAGACAAAACACCGCATACAGCAAATTGTGATCTGGTGACATGATTATAAAATGTTATGTTGTTGCACGACAATTTTTAGGATTTGATTTTGGTAACTGCCATTCAGTCCATTCTTTCTCTTCGACTTCACTTTGTCTCGGGATTGACCTCATCACAGATCCATGCCTGATCCATCCTTCTCTGAAATCCAGCGGTCTCTGGATTGGGAGACAGACGGTTCGAGGGATTACCTTTGCCTGCCTGCGTTCTACCTGAGTTCCATTAGAAAGTATCCGGAGAATCAGACAGGCCCACGATGACGATGAAGATGATGATGATGATGATGATGATAACCATACCGATGATGACGATAATGATGATAAAACGATGTTTGTGCGGGGAGGGATGGGATTTTGACGATGTGCCTTTTGGTGGTGAGTGGTTATCATCTAAATACTGGATACTTTTTAATGGCGTTCAGTATAGATCTGTATTCCTCTAGTTCAGTCTTTCGACAACTAGGCTGCCACTGCGGTTTTTTTTTTCGTTTTTTTTTGCATTCTTTCTTTTCTTCCATTTAAAGACTGAAAGTACATGAGCGAAAAAACAGAATCCTTACTGGCGGCTATTATGTTACTTATGTACCACGATTTAATTGTAGGCTAAGTCCGCCCACAGCTGACCTTGCAGAGATTAGTGAGAGAATTATATCTGGTTGCTTTGATTTGCTATTTGATAAGTGATCTGTTAAATACTGAAATACTGAATTCTGATGCAGCTGAAATAATACCTCTTAATACGACATTGTCGTCTTATCTGTCTCATCATTCAAATATCTCTCTCTCTATATATGTAGTGTGTATTATACTACACTCTACAAACGACACGCCACATGACGAAAAAGATAATATACTGGCAGCCTGTTTGTTATTTTCTTGGTTATTTTTTTTAATCAGTACGGCCCACAGGCCACATAAATTGCAAAGATCAATGATCTGTATGTATAGCTTTCGCAAGCTTTTCACAGCAAACAAATGAAAAAAAAAAACAAATTAAAAAGATCCACTCTTGTCTGTCCGCCCTTTTTTCTGTCTCGCTGTCCTCCATACCCTTCAAATCTTTGCAACAGCTTGTGCACTGACTTTGATTTTGCCATTCTTTCGAATGACCCCCAAGTCAAACTGCACAAAACTGTTGGCACAGTATGAATACAATGTCAGCAATCTCACCCAAATTTCTTTGGCTAGGAAAACTACCTCCCGTGGTTTGTGGCTTGCGCCAGCGGGCACGTAATGAATAGCTCATTTATTAAGTCTGAATGTCAGGATCAATGCGAAGGGCATCTAGGGACGCGGTGACACACTGAAATTCGTGGTAGACAAGCAGACAAACAGACAGACAGACAGACACACACACACACACACACACNCTTGCCTGACTGCCTGTTTGTTGGTTTGCCTGCTTGTTGTCTGTATGAGTGAGTGCCTCTCTGAGCAATTTTATGTATCTTCATACGCCCGTCTTATATCTTCTTGTATTTCTTTTTGTCTCACGTCTTTATTTGAACCATTAGCAAACGAAATACTGCGAATTACCGTTATTTCTGCCATGCAATGACAAAACACCGCATACAGCAAATTGTGATCTGGTGACATGATTATAAGATGTTATGTTGATGCACGACAATATTTAGGATTTGATTTTGGTAACTGCCATTCTTTCCAATCTTTCTCTTCGACTTCACTTTGTCCCGGGATTGGCCTCATCACAGATCCATGCCTGATTCATCCTTCACTGAAATCCAGCGGTCTCTGGATTGGAAGACATACGGTTCCCAGGGATTACCTTTGCTTGCCTGCTTTCTACCTGAATGCCATCAGAAAGTATCCCGATAATCAGACAGGCCCTATGGTGATGACCATGGTGATGATGATGATGATGATGATAACGATACCTATGATGACGATAATGATGATATAACGATATTTGTGCGGGGAGGGATGGGATTTTGGTGGTGAGTGGTTATCATCGAAATACTGGATACCTTTTAATGGCGTTCAGTATAGATCATATTCCTCTCGTTCAGTCTTTCGACAGCTAGGCTGCCACTGCGGTTTTTTTTCGCTTTTTTTTTCATTCTTTCTTTTCTTCCATTCAAAGACTAAAAGTACACGAGCGAAATAACAGAATCCTTCCTGTCGGCTTTTATGTTACTTTTGTATCACGATTTAATTGTAGACTAAGTCCGCCCACAGCTGACCATGCAGAGATTAGTGAGAGTATAATACCTAGTTGCTTTGATTTGCTATTTGATAAGCGATCTGTTACACACTGAATTCTGATGCAGCTGAAATAATACCTCTTAATACGACATTATCATCTCATCTATCTCATCATTCAAATCTCTGTATATATATACATGTATGTAGTGTGTATTATACTACACTCGACAAACGACACGCCACGTGACGAAAAAGATAATATACTGGCAGCCTGTTTGTTATTTTCTTGGCAATTTTTTAATCAGTACGGCCCACAGGCCACATAAATTGCAAAGATCAATGATCTGTACATACAGCTTTCGCAAGCTTTTTTCACAGCAAACATATAAAAAAAAACATATTAAAAAGATCCACTCTTGTCTGTTCGCCCTTTTCTCCGTCTCGCTGTCCTCCATACCCTTCAAATCTATGCAACAGCTTGTGCACTGACTTTGATTTTGCCATTCTTTCAAATGACCCCCAAGTCAAACTGCACAAAACTGTTGGCACAGTATGAATACAATGTCAGCAATCTCACCCAAATTTCTTTGGCTAGGAAAGCTACCTCCCGTGGTTTGTGGCTTGCGCCAGCGGGCACGTAATGAATAGCTCGTTTATTAAGTCTGAATGTCAGGATCAATGCGAAGGGCATCTAGGGACGCGGTGACACACTGAAATTCGTGGTAGACAAGCAGACAAACAGACAGACAGACAGACACACACACACACACACACACAGACAAACGGGCAGGTAGGTAGATAGGTAGATAGGTAGGTAGGTAGGTAGGCAGACAGACAGGCAGGCATGCAAATGTGTGAACGGACGGACAGACGAACAATTAGGTGAGTAATCTGATAGGCAGACAGGTTGGCAAGCAGGCAAGCAGGCACACCGGCAAGCAGGCAAGCAGACAGGCAGGCAGGCAGGCAGGCAGGCAGAAAGAGGAGTGGTAAGGAACAAACGGTAAAATAATAAAAGAGGAAGTGGAGTCAGACAAGACAGATCTGTGCAGATATCATAATGTAACCCTCTCTTCACGTCGTCAAGCTCGTTTGAGCTCTATGTCATTTTTCCTTCATTACAAAGGGGCTCGGCGGCATGTCGTATTCCATAGCCCCGCACTATATTAATCTAGCTGTGCTTCAGGACGAGGAGTTTCCTAGCTTTTTTTCTACACCCGACCCCTCTCCTCGCTCTAACACAGACACTGCAAGTTGTCACCGGCGATAATTTGTGCTGTAACACAAGTGCTTCATTGAGATAGTCTGGTAGTTTTAACCCTGATGTGGGACTTGTACTATATATTTGTAATTTCACAGCCCAGGCAGCGCCTAGGCTCTCCTTCTCCAAAAATATTTTGGACATACTTTCGTGTCCCTCACCCTCACTCTCACCCTCACAACCCACCCCTCTCTTTTTTCCCTTCACCTTTTCGGTATGAACCATTCACCCTGCATCAACATCGGATTTGCTTTGCAAGAAGTCTGTGCACTGGACAGCCATTATGCTCCCCTTCTCTTCTTCCACCTACCGGCTAGATTAACATGGTGCAGCATTCTAGGAAAACAAAACTATAATGTAATATGATGTACGAGACCAAAGGTCACTCAGGTGCAGGGTGACTGGGTCCTTGAGAGGCACGGAGCCCCTTGATTTCTTGGTAAGTGTGGGGCCCCTTGATTTCTTGGTAAGTGCGGGGCTCCTTGATTTCTTGGTAAGTGCGGGGCCCCTTGATTTCTTATTGGGTGCATAGGTCCTTATGGCACTGGCCCTCAAGAAGTGCGACGCGAAGGCCAATATGTCCCTGAGAAGCGTGGGGCACTGAGATCATTACCCCATCTGCCCCATAAATGCTAACCTGCTCCTTTCTCACCTGTCTACATCTGAAGTTGAACTCTAAGTGAACCACGCTGTATATTAACACGGCCTACTATAACAATGATTTATAGCTATGCGTGAACAAAGATGAATAACAACTGAGTTACGGTGACTTATTTTCATGTTAATTTTTATTGTCATTGCCAATTTCCTCGTGTTTGCGCTGCGTTTCTTTTCATTTCCATGAGAAAGTGATCATAAGTTGTTGTTCAAAGCTGTCGTTAACTTCTGTGCACGTTCATGATTAATTTTCAAAAAAAACCCCAACAAAACAGCGAGAACTGAGAACGTCTCGCCAGCGCTCGTCTCAGTCTGAACACTTCTCGCTCTTCTCAGCCTGATTCACGCAATCCTACGCAATGTACGCGTGTGTCAAAAAAAAAACAACAACTTATAGCTAATGTCTTATTTGTCTAGTCAAGGAGAAGTTGTTTTTTAAATCTTGAATTTTGAGGGTAGAGGAAGCAGTACACGCGAAATATATTTAAAAAATTAAAAAAAAACAGGTTAGAGAAGTGGCCTTATCTCGCCTGCTATAAAAACTGAGTTCACGATGTCCTATTATCCATTTCGCGCCTCTCCCTTAGTCGAGTGCACATCAGCCATTCATCTTGGGAACCACTCAAGACTCTTTTGTGTTGAACCGAAACGCCTGACTCCAGCGTGGTAGGTAAATGGCACTCACTATGATATTAAATCGGCTTTATGGTGCTAGACCCAAGCAACAGAAGAATTTCCATATGTGGGCCATCCTGCAACATGCAGGGAAAAACGAGATTGCAAGATTTGAAAATGACCACTTTCCTCTTTTTGTATATATATACGAGGGGTGTTCAATATGTCCGTAGCATGACAATGATAGAATAAACCCAAAGACTTGTAATTTGGTACACTTACATTTACTTCTCTACATAGTCACCATGCCGAGTTACACATTTTTCCCATCTGTCCTTGACCTTCAAAAGTCCTTGAGAGTAAAATGTGTCAGATTGGGCCTCAAACCATTCTTCAACAGCAGTAATCGCATCTGTGATGTCTTCAANTGTGGGCCATCCTGCAACATGCAGGGAAAAACGAGATTGCAAGATTTGAAAATGACCACTTTCCTCTTTTTGTATATATATATATATATATATATATGAAAACCGTTTTTAGACAAGCCATATCAAAATAAATATCTCTTTACTGTGTTTATTCATGCAGGTCGGGAGCACGTTGTAGGATGGGTCACATATGGAAAGCCTTCCCAAACAACTATATGCGTTTGAAATGGGAGGAATTCCATATGTGTGCCAGGAAGATTTCCGCATGGAACACATCGAACCAACAACATACCCTAACCCTAACCCTAATCCAGTGTCAGGGTTAGGGTTAAGGTCAGGGTTAGGGTATGTTGTTGGTTCGGTGTGTTGCTTGAGGAAATCTTTCTGGCACACATATGGAATTCCTCCCTTTGAAATTATAAGTGATTTTCATGATCCTCAAACTACTTATCATTCCTGCCAATGCATACGGGATAGCTTTGCCTGTAAATGCTAGCTCTGTTGTGCACATTGCCCTGTCGCTGTCCTGCACCAGTGCAGTATATGTATCCTGAAGTTGGCACTCATTTAGAGGCGTGGTTCAGACTAATTCTTCAATAGTTTCATGTAAATTATACTGATTATCCCAGTAGACTCTGAGAAAACCCCTGTAGACTATAGTAGAGAGAACACGTCAAAATAGCTGGCAAATTTACGGGAAGGATTTCCATATGTGTGCCATCCTACAACATGCTCCTGACTAAAGAGACTAACGAGGGATAATTTTAATAAGGTTGGTATAGGAGGTTGTATTTTTTGTTTGTGGGGATACAAAAAGAAAAGTAGTTTTCAGATCTTACAACCATGTTTTTTGCTGCATGTTGAAGGATGGCACACATATGGAAATCCTCCCAATCTGCGCACAGTAGCTGCATCACATTTCCTGAATTTATTTTATATTTAGCCGATAACGGAAACTGGCTCTTTGGAAATTTCACAAAAATATTAGTGTCCAGATTTGGCAGCTAAGGAAGTAATCGGTATCAAATTACATGAAAATATCGAAAATTAGTCGGGATGATGTTTGTAATAAGAGTTTCTTAAAGTCTATCATATCCCTTCATTTCATGACCACGAAATCGTAAAGAGGGTCGGTAAGTGGGCCCATGGTCTTAAAGATAAAAATACAGAATGCTCATCGAACCTAAACCGACGCTCTACTATATATATAGGAAAGATTTCCGCATGCAACTCAACATACTAAAGAGGGATTATTTTGATGGGGGTGGTATAAAAAAAGTGGGGCATGGTTTTTTGTGGGGGAAATAAAGAAAGAAAGGAAAATGGCAAGTAAGTTTGCTTCTTCAATATTGCGTGCTTGCGGGTTTTCATGTTATGGCATATGGTCATTATGACATAATGATACACATTTGAAATGGTCTGTGAATATCTGAAAGAGAAAAACACCATACATAATATTAGTACATGGACAATGTGGATTAGAACCTGTGAC
>JAWQUT010000215.1:622092-656727 GCA_033807755.1 Ellobium chinense
ACCACACCTCAAGCGATCTTTGTACAGCCCCCTCATTCCCCTCCCCCTTTCCAACCACATCCCTCTACCTGGACACCTTTCTTCTAATGCCATGATATTTGCCTGGTGTATTTTTAAAATTCTAACTGATTACGTCTTTGAGCAATGATGAGCTGCTTCCCAGACATATCTTTTACCAAATGTACATCAGTTACTAAATACATCCCGACGCCCCGTCCTTAATGCCCATAATGGGTTTCAGCGAACCTCTTTTATCGGTCATTCGCCCTTTCCTGCACTTCCACAAAGCTGTCTAATTTGGAATCCTAACGCTGCCAATTATTTCCCATAAGTGTGCCAAAGCTTTGCCCTTTGAAGAAATCTTGCAAAATCTTGCAGTCGATTCTTCCCATAATAATATGGTCTTTAAAGAAGCTCTCCACACCCATTTCCATTCTCCACTCCCAACTTTCACCATTTTGCCTCAGAATTTCTTGAATTTAACAAGTCCTTAACCAGCCTTTCCTAGATATGTCTTTGTCCAGTGAATGTCAGCCATCGAAGACCAGTTGGGCGCCCAGGAGACCAGCCATGAGCAGAAGACGAACAGCGCCGAATTCTTTATCTGCAGGTAAGAAACTGTAAGGTTTCCATGGAATTATAGTCTCGTGACGGATTAGGAGTTTATCTTGCCAATCCTGACTTGTTATATGAATAGGTGGTACCATTTTGAATATTAGGTAGACAATCTTACTGCATACAATCTCCTGGGTACCAAAATCTAAATCTACTGTAGCTCAAAAACACACAATATGAGCAATCCTCATAAATGTACAAAATGCACATAATAGTAGGTCGCGAGACCAGGCATTAACCTGGATACGAGAATTATAAACTGCATTTTTATTTTTATAGATTGGGCAGTTAACCTAAGAGGAAAGTATAACTTTGGGATGGTGTCAAGAACGTATTATAAGAATTTGTTCACAAGTCCCAAAGACAGAAGTGATGCCAGTCATTTCGTAATTATGATGTCCACTTAACGTGATTGGATGGAAAATTACCAAGTATCACGTCATGCACTGTTTAGTCTTGTCATTTCCTCCACCAGAGTAAATAGGCCTTGTCCATTTTCTTTTTCCGCAGCCGCCAATTTCGACGTGCCGTGGAACTGAAACAGAGATCCAGCTACCAACTGAAATTTTGTGAAGGTGAGTCAATGTATAGTTATTTAAATGTGATAAAGACATGTTCTTTTTTTTTCTTCCCAAAAATATGTACTATTCCCATGTGTATTCCCCACCCCCTGTGGTTGAAAATGTCGAAGAATGGCAAGTTTTGTCTGTCATTGTTATATCTTGTTCCATCCTATATGATCAGTTTGTCAGGATTCGTCGCTCGTAAATCAACCCATAGGAGCCTGCGGAAAGCATCTTTATTTTTCTCGGTTCATCCATTTGTAAAAGTGGGTACCTAGGTCAAAGTGATTGCCAAAAGGATTATAAACAACAAATTTAAGATGGAAGCAGCACTGAATGTCACTATATGGTTCAGAAATTTACTTAGTTGGGTTTGCCTGCTTGAGTGATATGAAGTAGACTAAGGGCCCATTTTCTGAATATGAGACTTATAAAAAGGACAGTTCCAGAGTAAACCATGCAGCTTAAACCTTATGTAAGGCTTCAACCTCACAGCACCCAGTATCGGTTAAGATTTCAGGAATAAATTGCTAGAAATAACCAAGATAGATCCTATAAAAGTCAAGCGTTTTTCAGAAAAGCATAACTGACGTAGGCTCTGTTGAAATTGTTCTAACTGCATCATTTGGTTACTGGGAATGCAAGGAGCCTTTGACTGTCATTGCGAGAAATTCTCTAGACATTCTTTACAATTTAATCTAATCCTTAATCCCATGTCTATTTTTATCCCACAGTCTCTCATGAAGTAACTCTGCGCCAACACGACTTCATGGGATATTACCTAACTACACGGTTTTTGACATCCAGACTGCTCATAAAGACAAAAACAAGACTTTCTCAGATTTGTCTTCGCTTAGTTCATGTCAGCCATTGGAGACCAGCGAGGAACCCGGGAGACCAGCCATGAACAGAAGACGGACAGTGCCGAATTCTCTTTCCAGCAGGTAAGAAACTGTAAGGTTTTCCTTGGGATTACAGTCTTGTGACGGACTTGATTTTCTTTTGCGAATCCCGGCGTGTTGCATCAGCAAATGGGAACATTTATTAGGTAAACGACAGTCTTACGTAAACTAAAAAAAAATTATCGTGAGTACCAAGATCTACTCTGCTCCCAATAAGAGTGAACATACATAAAATAAGTGAACTCCATAAGTGTATAAAAAACACATCCCATTTTTAAAAAAAGATAAATTGGGCAGTTAACCTTAGAGGAAAGTATAAGTTTGGGACAAGTGACAAGAAATTAAAGAATTTTTTCACAAGTCTCAAAGACAGAAGAGATGCGGGCCCTGCCCTCTATGATATCTTCTGTATGTGGTGGGGCCGGGAAATGACAAAAGTACCACATCATACAATTTTCAAGACTATGTCAATGTTCTTAGTTTTGGCATTTCCTCCATCAGAATAATTATGTAAGTCGAATATATTTTTTTTTCACAGCCACCAATTTCAGTGCGTCTGGTAACAAAGCAGGCAGAGATCCAGCCGCCAAATGAAGTAAATTTTGTAAAGGTGAGTCAATGATAATTATTCATATGTAGTAAATGTCACAATTTCAATATATATTCGACCACTCTCCCCCTTTTTATTGTATTAGTGTCATAGAATGGTAAGCCCTGTCACATCAGTGTTAAGCCTTGTTCCATCCCATCTGATCAGTTTGTCAGGGTTCAGTGGTCGTGGATTCGATTCCTGTCACGGTCTTGCCATAGGTGTCATTCATTTTTCTCAGTTCATCCATTTGTAAAATGGGTCCCTAGGCATACATAAAATTTAGAGAGTAATAGTGACTATCAAAGGCTTGTGATCAGCCATTTAAGATGGCAGCGGCACTGTATGTCCTAGAAGTTGAAAAAGTTACTGAGTTGTCTGGCCTGCTGGAGTACTATGCAGTAGATTGAAGAGACATTTTCTGAATACGAGAATTATAAAAGGACAATTCCAGGAGAATGCTGTGCAAGTTACGCTCAGTTTCGTGAAGCTTTAAACCTTACAGCACACAGTTCCGGTTCAGATTTAAAGAATAATTTATGCTGTCCTAGAAATAACCAGTTTCAGCCGCTGTCAAGTCAGTTTTTCAGAAAAGTGTAACTGATGTAGCGTTCTGCTGAATTTGCCCAAACTGTATTATTATATAACTAAAGCAACGAATCTTTGACTGCCAGTGCAAGACATTTTCTATGTACAATTCAATATAATCCCATGTACATTTTTATCCTACAGGTGTTCATAGGGACTGTTGGTCGACGTCTGCACGACTTGATCGGACACCGCCTAACTACACTGATATTGACATGCATCCAGACTGCTTTGGAAGACAAAGAGCAACGGAAGGAATCCAGCCAGCAAAGACTCTCGTCCAACACACAGAACTCCGACGGCTGTAGATCTCCAACCCAAATCTGCAACTTTTGTGCCGTCAGATCATAATTACACACTTAATGTACGACCTAAAGTATCATCTGTCCTCGTGATTTAACTTGTACCTAGCTTGTAAGTTTCTTATACTACTTAATGTAATAATAAAAGAGAGCTTTTATTTTTAGGTTTAGATGGTTATATCAGAGGTAGACATGTATATAACAGCATTCCCATATGTTATGGTCATAATGCACGTTACAAATAGAGCTAGATGTTAAATTCACATTGACTCTATTTTGTAACTGGTAGTATGATGGTAACACCAGGAAATATCTTACACGCTTGCCTACATTTGCCATAAAGGTCCATAGGAGATGCAAACCTTAACGTAAAAGGTCTGAAAAATCGTCAGTATTTCCTACATCTCTGGTGTTTTCTTTAAACAGTCCACACTGTAAAAGGCCTCGGCATCACGAGCTTTGAGAAGGGGTGGATATTATGTGGGAGATGCAACGTTATGTCGATACGAGATATATCGTATTGTTACAGAGTCTAGGTCGATGTTAATTGGATCTCAAGTTTGTTTTTTTATGGGGTTCTGGCTTCTGTACAAGACTACAAAGTTATCTTTCTTATGACTTGCAACCTCAACCAGTTGAACAATTCTATAGATCTCTACAAAACACTTTGGATACTCGAGCAAGAGACTTCATGACGACCTCCTGGTTTAGTGAGAGTATGTTTTCAGAAAATATGCATCTGCTTCAGCATACGAGAGTATATTATATCGTCTTGATCCTCGCAAATCTCACCATGACTTCCCCAGTAATACTTTGCTTTAGATAAAGAACTTTTCAAATCCGGAAGTACTATGAAAGATAAAAAAAATCCGCTTCTAGGATAAACCGCCAGTGGTGCAGGGAATTCGGTTGTGCTATGGGAATTATCATGTGCTCATAGTGACACTGTTCGCTCCGTCAGCGAAGCTCCTTTGTCTTAAATGTAACCAAATAAAATTCGGTTTTCCTCTGGAAAATTTCACTCAATCAAAGGAGTCTGGAAAGTGAAGATGTAATTCACTATGTTCGCCTAAACTTATTCTTTACGGTCACTCGCAAGCGATTCCATATTGCAGGAGTCAACTAAGTGCAGTAATACTCAAACAACCCCATTATATTAATGTATTCCTGAGCCATGACCAGTTCAGTCTCACGTCTTCTGCATACAGGGCCACACCCACATCGAAGTGAATTCACATTCATTTTTACAAAATCTGAAAGGGATGCACAATAAGGCATCGGACATTATCATGGATCTAGGGCCCAGCCGGCATAAACTGTCCATGTGATTTTTTTAACCAATATCGACCATCCTAATGACGAACGTATGTTATATTAAAGGCATAGAACTTCAAGAGGTTGATTTCCTCCTTTTAAAGGAACCAGTATCTGATTACGTCAGACCCTCGGTTGAAATAAGGAACTTTCAAGGAGCAAAAACTTTTCAAAAACAATTCTAGACACACGAGGCAAAGCAAAACTTCCTCAGCCCAGAAGTTCATCTCAACTACCCTAGTTTTTAGGAAATTCGGAAATGTTTGCTTGTTTGCGTTCTCATCAGTCTCGTTGGCAGCCTAAATCAGATTTTCTCCAGACGATCCAAACGTCAAATGCCCTACACCTATAACAAGAAAAATGTGGCAAAATTAATGAGCAAATGCTGCATCCCTTTCTTAATTAAGGTTTTGCACAGTGCACAAGGGCACTTTAAAAAATTATTTCAGAATCTTTTTTTTCTTACAGAAATTTAGCTGCCTATAATACTCAATACGTTTGAGATGATGCCTTGTTCTATTTTAGCACAGGAACTATTCACTGATTTAGAAGCTGATCAACCAGGACCGAGTACGACACTAAATTCTTTTTTAAAAATTGGTTAGTCTTGTATCGAATATTAGTCTTGCTACTGCTGACACAGCAGCATTTTCAATATTTCCTTTACGCTAAGGAACATTGAATACTGAGGTATGACACTGGAGCATCACAAAAACAATTTTATTTCGTAATCGGATGCAGACTATCTAGTCCTCATGACTTAGTAGCAGACATTGAAATTCAGCAAGACAAGAGATTAACGAGGGGGTTGGGGGGGGGGGGCGATCTGATAAGCTATTTTTGCTCTTAACTACAGCGATGGCTATAGAACTCTGCATCTGATTTCTAACACTGCATCACTAACAGCCTGTCGTTCTTAACTTCAGCACAAAAATGAGCTCACGCATGCATAATATAATGTAATATATGTGATTCTTCTAAACTGGGAAAAAATCTAAACCTAAGTATTTTTTCAGCGAGTACAATAGCTTACATTATTTCACCACTTCAACTCTCCCTTTCCCCTTTCCCCTCTCCTCTGTTCTTAAAAAAAAAGAAAAAAATGTTCGGAGACACTTGTTGGGAAGTTCTTCCATTCTGTAGTAAATGAAAAATCATGAAATCAGTGTAATAATATTCTTCCATACTTCTCCTGAATTCAAAGAGAATCCCAGACGGTCCGAATGATGGAGAATCACGTATGTTCCTTGCACAATTATCAACACTTGCATGAATTTGCATGTCGGCGGTCATATTTGTGAAGCTCCGTGGCAATTCCTCAGTTAATATATGAACTTTTAATAACAAATTACAAACATCAATCTCTTTTCTACTATTACACTATAGTATTTCTTATATAGTATCATGTTTCACATTGTCTTCAACTGACCCTGCGGCCCTTTTCTCTCCCAGGGCTTGAGCGTCAAAAATATACCTCAAAGGAAAGTTTGAAATTTGAAGACCAAAACAAAAAACCAGCAAGTCTCCACCAAAGAAATCACTCTATTATGTTCGGTCTTGGTCGAAATATTTCTCAATCGGTAAGCAGTGTTTAAGTTCACCAAATCAATTTTTAGATACTTGCGACATAACCAAATCAGATTCAAATTAGTTTGAAGGTTTTCGTTACTAGAGCTCAGGAAGTTTTTTGATACCATAGGTGTAAAACCCCTGCATAATTTAAAAAGGTACAAACATGTGGGCACGATACTTAAGATTCGGTTGCTTTTTTTCTGTTCATTTTTTTTCTGCCCAGTTGCCCGCAATATGACCAGATTTAGGGTCTTTGGATCATTTGAGGAAATGATGGATTTAAAGTTGCAATCAATGCGCACGAAAACACAAATCTAAAAATATCAGTTGCTTCCGTTTCGTTGCTCCAATCCTTGTCGATTTCCCCGTTCCTTCGCTCCCTTCTAGTGTGTTCATCTCGATTCGATTTAGCTTTACAGGCCTTGAAGTAGAATATATCGGAATGTCGTAGATTTTTCCTTTTATTTCGTAACTTTTAACAGCGAATTACATAAAGCAATCTTTTTTTTCCTACCATTGCATAATGTCACATTTCACATTGCCTTCAACTGACACTGTGGCTCTTTTCTCACAAATATATGTGGAGCACATTTTAAAAATTCTCTGGAAAAAAAAGGGGGCGAAGGAGAAATTAAATTTGTCTTTATGCCATAGAAATAGTAAGATACTGGTCGTTAAAGATAAACGGGTCACTTTCGAACATAATTATATTGGGACCATAGTTTGTTTGAATCCCATGTCCAAAAGCCAGATTTAGCACTGCAGGAAGCCAGGACCTCATAATCCACGTGCGATTATCTGCAACTCGTTGTGTATAGCATTAAAAGCCATAAAATGCACCCCGTAAGTTTTTGAACTGAACAAAGTTTTTTGCACTGGATTCTTATAAACTTTAGAAAGATAAATGCCCAATGTGCTAGAATACATGTGTAACACAACTCTGATAACATCATTCTATTCGGAATCATTCGTTCAAATAATTGCAACGCACTCGCTAACAGAATTACAGAATTTCTCT
This sequence comes from Ellobium chinense, assembly GCA_033807755.1. Lineage (NCBI taxonomy): Eukaryota > Metazoa > Mollusca > Gastropoda > Ellobiida > Ellobiidae > Ellobium > Ellobium chinense. The sequence continues at coordinate 629,556 of JAWQUT010000215.1, forward strand.
CATGAATCATCCTTGTCGTGGACAAAAAAACTGCTTGTGTAATGCTCTCCTTCTGTTGTATACTTGATCATGAGTCAAGAGCTTAATTAGTCGATGCACATCTTGCCCCTCGAATTTCTGCTGGGGAGCGGGAGTTCTTAATGGAGACCTTGTGTAACTCGTTTATATTTGTAACTGGACATTTTTTGCTTTTATTCACAAAGATGACGTAAAACAGAAAATTATAAATCTAAGGTTATGTTCACAGGTGCGTTATTTTTTATCTCAATTACAAATGAACAAAAAACCTTGCATTAAATAGGTGAACAAACAGGAACATTTAATTGGAAGTAGTCAGTGTACATTGTTTGGCACTGGATAGATACCTGTTTGCTATGATGATTTATATCCTCATTCATGTATGTGACACTATTTAGAGCACTAGGTTGATTCGCTTTCTCGTACACTGATTTACTTGGAAATAGGAGTGTACATGTACTTGGAAATAGGAGTGTACTTGGAAATAGGAGTGTACTTGGAAATAGGAGTGTAATTGCCTTTCTCGATTTCGCCACAACAAAAAAGTTTTGAATTATTTTCTTTATCTGTTCATCGCATGTGAAACTGCCTCTTGGGGGGGGGGAGGGGGGAGGAAGGAGTAATCATTGAGAAAATAGATATAAGAGCTAGAATTTGCTATACACACACTGCTGTTGTCACTTTCCAATGTAACAATTTTTTTAGCCTGAAGCAAATATCAACCCTTGTCCCTTTTTTAAGTCAATGAGTGCCGTCATGAGCATCCTCCAAACCAGGGAATGGGAATGTACGTCTGAACGGTCTACACGTATATTTTCATCCTAATCTGTTAACTTGACTGGGCGTTTCAACCAACAGCTATTATTTTCAAGGTCTGATCTTTTACGGACCGATATGGCAGAAGTAAACACGCGCATAGCATTTCCAAGTGTTACGATCATACTGCACGTTGCAGATATGAAATTCGTATCAGTCTAGTTCGTAATGTGCAGTATGACCATAGTACCAAGAAATGCCATGTGCGCATGCTTACCTCTGCTATAAAAATCCCGCAAGAGGTCCGAACTTANTGCCATTTTGGAGATGTGTCTAGAATATTTACATAGACATCGTATTTTCTCCGGGTGGCTGACGAATTCCTTAATCTCCCCCCTCCCCCATCTCTCCTCTTCCATTTTTAAAAAAAAAAACCAGTTTGAGCACTGTCCTGTTGTGATGCAGAAATCTGATAGTCCAGATACTCTTGTGAATGAAGAGCGTTTTTTTTTTCCAAAACGCGGTATGTTGTCTTTGAATATTATTTAAATAAAAGGAACTAATTTTAAGGTAACTGCTCTTCACACATATATTTTTATTTTACTTTTATATGGAGTAAATTTTTAAGGAGTGCAAATTTTGAGTTCATTTAAGTTTTGAATGAATTTAACACAGAAATGCATTTTTGATTACACCACCAACTCATTTTTCAAACAAAGTGCATTTACTGAGTTTTGTAACAACGCCCTTCAAATAGTGAAAAGCACGCATACACTGCGCCATCAGTTTAACCTGACACATGAGATATTGGGCAATGCAACAGACGAGTGTAATAAGCTTTTTAAGCAAGAATTTTAGGAATTTCCAAGAATGTCTCTGGTGCAGTTGGTTAGATTTCTTTTGCTGGTATAAGGAAACTTTATGCAACAAATTTTCAAATATTCATGAAAGCTGCTTGCTGTAAACCTAGTAGGCATTTCCCTTGCCAACCGCATGCTCACCATCATGTCTGACCACTGATTTGTAGATGTGCACAAAATCAGCTTAGATAACAAAATGTGTTCATCACTTTTAGAATGGCTTTCTTGAACATAGCCACTCCATTAAAGGGACAGGGATTATTTGCCTCAGTCTAGTAAGTCCACACTATATTTCATAAAATTTAAACCGCGCATAATTTCTTTTCGCTCGACAAGTTTCTGAGAAAATACCGCTGGCATGTCAGGATCTTCAACCTGCGCGAGCCGTCATTACTTCTGCTGCGTGATGTCAAAAAGTGAGATAAGCTAGCTGACATTTGGTCTAGACGGTTTACGCATGCATCCACACCAATCATCTACCAGCAGCTTTTTTTCGCCGAGAATGTCACTCCACAAATAATGGCGATGTACGCAGGAACAGATTCCTGACATTCAACAGTGTTTCTCAGAAATGGTCGGACGGAAGGAAAATATACGCGGTTTATGAAGTTTTTGACAAAATATGTATTTTTTTAGCCTGAAGCAAATATCAACCCCTGTCCCTTTTTAAGGTCAACGAGTGCCGTCATGAGCATCCTCCAAACCAGGGAATGGGAATGTACGTCTCAACGGTCTACACGTATATTTTCATCCTAATCTGTTAACTTGACTGGGCGTTTCAACCAACAGCTATTACTTTCAAGGTCTGATCTTTTACGGACCGCTATGGCAGAAGTAAACACGCGCATAGCATTTCCTAGTGTTACGATCATACTGCACGTTGCAGATATGAAATTCGTATCAGTCTAGTTCGTAATGTGCAGTATGACCATAGTACCAAGAAATGCCATGTGCGCATGCTTACCTCTGCTATAAAAATCCCGCAAGAGGTCCGAACTTAAAAATAAAAGCACTCCATTATGGGTACATTAGACCCCGCTTGACTTGTAGCTGTGACTGGGCAGATGCTGCCCTTAGGTGCCTGTGTTTTTCTTTCATATTGTTGCAGTTATGATAAACGTAGTCTTAAGCGAATCGCAGTTCAAATGGAAGCCAAGATAAGCCTGTAATAGCCGCCTGCCTGGTAAGCATTAAATGCAATCTAATGCTGTTTAGATATCTGTAGAAACACTTGTGTGCTGAGCTTTTTTATTGAAACCTTTATAGTGTGATTACCATCTTTGTCACCATCTTTGTCACCATCTTTGTCACCATCTTTGTCACCATCTTTGTCATCTTTGTCACCATCTTTGTCACCATCTTTGTCACCATCTTTGTCACCATAATTGTCATCATAACTGTCATCATGAAATTGTTGGCAGGGTAAAGAGAAAACACGTTAGAGAAAAGTGTACTTCACACACAATACCCAAATTTAACTTGGAACTTGGTTTTCCCTTAGCCAGCCGATTAACTTTTTAAAAAAAAATGGTCTGATATTGAAAAACCCAAGCAAACATGTATTGCACTAGCTGTTATTTTTGTGCAGTGCATTAGGCTAGATCCATACCAAAAGCGACTAAGCTGCGCAGTAGTTGCTTGACGCGAAAGTACCTTCTTTATTTCTTTATTGCCATTACCTGTCCCCACCTGAAGCGCTAGGCGCTTGGTTAATGCAAGCTCTCCTGATTTGGACGGTTAATGGCAATATAGTTTACTTCTGCGTTGCGCGCTACACCATAGCTCGTTCACTTTATGTCTAGCCCTAGCCTAATGCACACATCTGGAAACAAATTAAACGGATTTCGAACTTCGTTGTCAGCGTAGTACGCAATACGTACACTTTTAGCCCAATGTTCTGTTATTGCAACACTTAATAACGGCACAGAGTTTGTCTGCATGAAAAATAAATTCTTGTAAAACGTAATGTCCATTTTGGTCGTATTTTAGTAAGAATTTGGAAATGTAAAATCATATACATCGTCATTGTTAGCACATAGAGACGCAGTTAACTTTGATTAAAGAAGTGATGTGAGGTGGTATGTACATGTGTATTTGAATGCCATTATGTGAATGTATCTGTGAACAGCGGCCTCGTACTGTCAAGAGGGCTTTTTTTTTTTTTAAGTTCGGAGTTTTTACAGTTATGACAGAGGTTACGATGAGCATATGGCATGTCCTGAACGTGTGATCATATTGCACATTACGATTAGGAGATTAGAGAAGATTATAAATCCTAGTCGTAACCTGCAAAAAGATAACACCAGGAAATGCCATGTGCGCATCCGTACCTCTCTCCTCTCAAAAGAGATCCGAACTTGAAAATAGACTTTTTTGTTATCAGCCATTAGATAATTTGAATGTTCAAAAATCGCAGTCTCTTTTCATTCATTTCTTTAAATGGTAAGCTTGAGCGCACAGTGTGACATTTTGTCTTCGTAACTCCAGTACCTGAATATGTCAGCTGTAACTTTTAGTCAGGAATTTCTGAATCTCTAGGAAGAAATGCGTTGTTGTTTTTGTTGTTGTTGTTGTTGTTTTGTTGTTGTTGTTGTTGTTGTTGTTGAAGAACTTAGAAACAAAACAAAACAGACGACTTTGTTAATGGATTTAATTATTAAGTTTATTTATGAATTTATAAGATGTGCTGTGCACAATATTGTGGCACCTTAAAAGATGTATGTATTTACCACGTCACCCTAAAGAAACAGTAATAGATCTCTAGGTAACATATATATAAGTAGATGGTTCGTGCATTTTTTATTATTCCATGGAAGATTAGCTTTCACAACTAGTCTATATAAAATATAAATTTTGCAAGCAGCAGTTTTATACCACTAAGTATTTAATGTTCATATTCAACCTCGTCGTATTTGTAATGTATCAAATGGCTCATATATTAAATGTAAAAGTAGTGCCTGTGTTTTGTGGTTGAGCTGTACCACAGTTATGCATTTGGCATCCTTTTAATACCCCTTCGCCAATTCAGGGTCCGTACAAACACATCATTAGCAAACTCAGAACTGTATTTTGGAGGTGGGCATAGGGGCAGATTCATGGTGTCTATCAAACTGACTCAGAGTAATGCGTTTGCTAGAAGTGATGCAGGGTACCCTACCTCCCACCTGCGATTAGCTGTGATCTGATGAGAAAGGATCAAATTTAGTTTGAACTCGTGCAGCTCAACCCAGCGTACATTTGCGACCGCATTTTATGGTAATTTTGTTTGGTGTTCATGAAAATGGCTGGATTCTTTACATTTTTTTTTTTGAGCAACAACTTACGAGTTTGGCGATTTGGCGATTTTCTGTGAATACCGAACACTTTTTGACCATCTTGCCATCCTAAGTGCACGCCTTACAGGCAGAGAGATGGAAAAGCCATTGTGTCTCTCGCTGAAGGTAGTGTAAGAAACTCCTAGAAGAGAGCTTTTATTTTCAAGTTCGCATCTCCTACAGCCCGCTACGGCAGAGGCAGGCATGTTCATATTATGGCATTTGCAGATGTCACTAATATATTGCATGTTATGAAGTAGCTTCGAAACTGACATCTGATTCCTGTTCGTAATGTGCAATATGATCGTAATATCCAAAATGCTATGTGCGCATGCCTTTCTTTGCCGTAACGGTTCGTAGCAGAAATCCTAACTAGAAATTAAAAGCTCTCAAAGAACATCACTGTAACATATGACTCTTCCCAATGGTTCTGCTAAATCTCTATAGGATCTCACGACTTAAAATTTCAGGAGTTTGTGCGTATGCGGTGTTTTGAGTTCGTAAGTAAAATCCTTAGATGGAAAATAATGAACTTAAAGTGTTCCACATCTGTCTCGTAAGATGTTACGTAGCTATGTACATTTTATGCTTGCTGCTGCCACACATTATGCATTTATGATCTCAGCGATATCATTTCTACGTCAACATTGCCTATGGCTTTCAGGATTGTTTATCATACTATAATTATTATATCCGTTGAATGTTTTGTTACTGACCCTAAAATCACAGGTATATTATGTGGTTACAAATCATTTTGTGTATGAACTTTCCACTTGACAGTCCCAATTTCGTTAGTGTTAATGCAATTTGCTCGAAATTCACTGGAATCTTTAGTTGTTTTTTTTTTTTATTCTTCCTGTCAAATTTGAGTAACTTTCATGTACACTGAAAGGTTTTTTTATGATCAAGTCGAGGTGAGAATGTAAAACAAGTTTAACTGTAGACTTTTATGATGGGTTGTTGAAAACATCGTCCATTCAAATGCCTTGATAAATAATATGCAAAACGTGTGTTTAAGCTCTCTTTCTACATAAATGGTATAAGCCCTCTATCAACGTAAATGGTACAGAGGAGTAAAATATTTTTTTAGCATTACTGCATGTAAATAACTGAGACTTATCAGTTCCATTTTGAGTCATGCTGACACAGTGCAAAGTAATGTAAGGGTAATTACTCTCTAACAATTATGACATTTTTATACTGTTAAGACCTGAGAGTTATTACTCGTACATTATTTCTCTTCATGTCAGCATCGTTCAAAATAGATTTCTCCACATACTTCGGTATTTATACTGTAGCTGGATAAAATCGCAAACGAGAGGTTACAAAATGATCCGATTCTAAGAGTCGAGGGGGAACTATATTGTTCAGAGTAATGTTATGCTGTGCTTTCGTTAAGAGTTGGAATTGTAGTATCCTAGCGTCAGCAAATGAATTAATTTGGTTTAGTAATCAACCAAGAATGTTGTTTATTTTATACCCCATGTACTATCAAGATTATTTCCTGGTCCGGTCTTACAGCCCAGAATTCATGGATTCTGTGCAGAACTGCTCGTTGACAGGAGTTCATTAAGTGTTCACCATTTCTGATCTCTTCTTTAGGCAAGGAGTCCTGTGGATGCATCAGAATACTGTTCTAATGTTCCCAAGTCCGGAATCAGGGAGGGCTTATGTGTTCATCAGGATTTCATTCCCATGAAGAGACTCTTGATAGTTAACGCTTAAGGAACCACTTTCCTGTTCAACTATATATTACACACTTGCTACCTTTACAAACTCAAACTTTGGAACATCTATTCACAATACAAGCAAGTGTTAATCATGTTTTCCACACCATTTTGAAAATTGTATGGTCATGCATGTTCTGATATGTTGCATAGAGAATGTAGCCTATCCTTATTAAAAAATTAGTTTTTAAGTCTTTGTAATCTGTATGTTATGTACAATCAAGTTTGTCTCGTTTCACTCTTACGAACGTATTTAATTTCATTTTGGCGATCATGAAAAATTGATCCAAATTTACACTGAAACTCTTAATTTCATCTCTTTTGGCCAAACACAATGAAATTGATCATATTTTTTATGGACGCCAATGTTGTACGTGACAGTTTAGCCTACGGCCACTCCCACATTAAAACTTTCCTGTAAATGTTTATGAGCAATGATTGGTACAGCTGGCTCTCTTACATAACCTGATATTTAGTAATTTTAAGTACCTTGGTAACAAGTATTCCTTGTTTAAGTATTGTTAAAATATGAATTTCACATGCATCAAGGGTATGTTGTATGTTGTGGTTCTTCTGTGCATATACATATCTACTTTAAATGCTCCACAATAAATATGTAAAATGTGTAAAATATTCGACAATAAAATCATACATAGCCTGCGTCTTATGCACTTCAATGTTTTGGTGTTCTTTGAAGGTCAGATTGGAGTATGCGTGAAGGTCAAATTGGAGTATGCGTGTGAAGACACTGGTAAAATATTAGACATGGTAAAGAATGATAAACACCAACAAGAATGATAGCCATTAGCTATACTAAAGTCTCGCGAACAATTTTCACGAACGCTCAATTTATCGAAAGTTACGGATTCAAAACCAGAGCATTTTGATGAGTAGGCCTATGTTATCTGGAGTCATACTGTATAGAGTGACCATAAAAACAAAATCTCCTCAATTAAAAAAATTAATTCTAATAATAGATATTTTGCAAACTTTTGCAACAGCTATGTCATGATACGAGGTACCAATCATGATAAGTTTCTATTCTGTGGTTTTAAACAAGCAACAGTTCTCTGAAACTAGTGACACTATTTCCTACTGTTGCGCAATAAGCACCACATACTGCGCAATACAGTAAGAGAAGATAACTGGTAACATTTATTTGAAATTATTGGGAGATTTAAAAGGACACTTTCATAGAAGAAAGGTACACAGCAAATAACACACACGATGTGTTTATGACGTATACGATCAACCCAAAGTCTTTTACAGAAACAGATATGCTGTGTCGTTATAGATGGATGAAATCCTTTTGAATTTGAGCAATATTGAACCACAATAACCATTGCTAGTCGCCATAGGCGCTGTTTGAAGTGACAGATAAATACATTTAAGTTTTGTTCTTAACATGTTAAAGCTTTGCTTTTAGCTCCAGGTCTTTGTATAAAAAAAAAAAAGCCTAATTTCCTCCTCTTGGAAAAGGGCATTTCAAATCGTATTAGGCAAGAACATAGTTTATTAGAGCTAAGTGTTCAGTATTTCTGGACATTAGAACTAGTTATCAAACCATTTTACTAAGGGTTCAAGCAATCATATGCATCTCTGAATATCTGGCAGGCAAGACATGGGCATGTGGACCTAGCGCTTCTTGTGAAAAATAAGTAGGCTATAGACTATTCTCTATATGTAAGACTGCTTGATTCAACCTTTAAAACTGTGGTGGTGACAGCACCAATATGTCCTCTGATTCTTCAAAAAGAAATAGTAATTCATTATAAAGAGGTATAAGGGTCACGGGTCTTTGGAGCTTGTCAAGAAAGAGAAACATCCAATTTAGACTTTCAAGAAAAAATATGATACATAGGGGTGTTGAATTTGTTTTCTTCATTTAAACTACATGATGTAAAGTTAGTTCATTACAGTATTATACAATACATTTTTCTAGTCTACCCAGAGTAAGGCAGAATGACTGAAGCATGATATCTTTTTAAAAATGGTTTGAGAGATTTGAGAGTGAAACTGTTTTAGGGTTCAAAAGAGGTCGACTACCAAGAATGACTAGTGATCAGTCGATAGCGCTGCCTTATTATGCCTTCATTTTTCCCTCCAAGCTGATCTCTCTCTCTCTCTCTCTCTCTCTCTCTCTCTCTCTCTCTCTCTCTCCTTCCTTCCTTCCGCCCCTCCCCGTTTAAGTGCCCTACTAGAAATGGCGCTCTAGCCAGCATTCGAAATTACGTGATATTGAATTGCTCAATATTGATCCAGTATTGTTCTAGCCTCCATGACCACCCCAGTTCAAATGTCAAGGATTAACAACTGTCCGTACTCGACGTTCCCCTCTCTCTCTCTCTCTCTCTCTCTCTCTCTCNGATAGCCATTAGCTATACTAAAGTCTCGCGAACAATTTTCACGAACGCTCAATTTATCGAAAGTTACGGATTCAAAACCAGAGCATTTTGATGAGTAGGCCTATGTTATCTGGAGTCATACTGTATAGAGTGACCATAAAAACAAAATCTCCTCAATTAAAAAAATTAATTCTAATAATAGATATTTTGCAAACTTTTGCAACAGCTATGTCATGATACGAGGTACCAATCATGATAAGTGTCTATTGTGATTTTAAACAAGCAACAGTTCTCTGAAACTAGTGACAGTATTTCATATTGTTGTGCAATAAGCGCACATACTGCGCAATACGGTAAGAGAAGATTACGGGTAACATTTATTTGAAATTATTGAGAGATTTGAAAGGACACTTTCACAGAAGAAAGGCACATAGCAAATAACACACACGATGTGTTTATACCGTATACGATCAACCCAAATTCTTTACAGAATCTAGAAACAGATATGCTGTGTCGTTATAGATGGATGAAATCCTTTTGAGTTTGAGCAATATTGAACCACAATAACCATTGCTAGTCGCCATAGGCGCTGTTTGAAGTGACAGATAAATAAGTTTAAGTTTTGTTCTTAACATGTTAAAGCTTTGCTTTTAGCTCCAGGTCTTTGTATAAAAAAAAAAAGAAGCCTAATTCCTCCTCTTGGAAAAGGGCATTTCAAATAGTATTAGGCAAGAACATAGTTTATTAGAGCTAAGTGTTCAGTATTTCTGAACATTAGAACTAGTTATCAAACCATTTTACTAAGGGTTCAAGGAATTATGTGCATCTCTGAATATCTGGCAGGCAAGACATGGGCATGTTGGACCCAGCGCTTCTTGTGGAAAATAAATGTATTCTCTATACGTAAGACTGCTTGATTCAACCTTTAAAACTCTGGTTGTGACCGCACCAAAATGCCCGTTGATTCTTCAAAAAGAAATATTAATTCATTATAAAGAGGTATAAGGGTCACGGGTCTTAGGAACATATCAAGAAAGAGAAATACCCAATTTAAACGTACAAGAAAGAATATGATACACAGGGTGTTGAACTTTTCTTCATTTAAACTACATGTCGTAACGTTAGTTTATTACAGTATTATACAATATGCTTCTAGTCTACCCACAGTAAGGCAGCATGACTGAAGCATAATATCTGTTTCAAAACTGATTTGAGAGTCAAACTCTTTGAGGGTTCAAAAGAGGTCGACTACCAAGAATGACTAGTGATCAGTCCATAGCACTGCCTTATTATGCCTTCATTTTCCCTTCCAAGCTGATCTCTCTCTCTCTCTCTCTCTCTCTCTCTCTCTCTCCCTCCCTCTCTCTCCCCTTCCGCCCCTCCCCGTTTACGTGCCCTACTAAAAATGGCGCTCTAGCCAGCATTCGAAATCACGTGATATTGAATTGTTCAATATTGATCCAGTGCTGCTCTAGCCTCCATGACCACCCCAGTTCAGATGTCAATGATTAACAACTGTGCGTACTCGACGTTCCCCTCTCTCTCTCTCTCTCTCTCTCTCTCTCTCTCTCTCTCTTTCTCTCTCTCTTTCTCTCTCTCCCTCTCAGGGGCGTAGTATCCATGTAATCTATGAATCTGAGATTACCGATATATTGTCGCATTTATCCAATATAATTTAACTAATCTGAAATGTTTTGTAAAATTTTCAAACATCACACTTATACTATTTCACCCACAAGCCATTAACAAGCATTGACAATACGACCTTCTCACGGTTAGCTAGTTATACTCGCCGATAATCTGAAGGCCAATACTCTGTTCCACAGATTCAGCGCTCCCATATGCACTGTGTATTGTATCGAGGGCTGTGTTACAAGAGAAACTATTTTTAAAAAGGTGGCCAGTACTCTGAGGGAAATCTAGATTACCCGCTGTGATGACTATTATTATTTTCTTTTTGCGCAAGAGCGGCGAGACTCTTTTCCCCTAAGCGGTTTCTTGGGTTTTCTCAGGACTGCCAGACTTAGCTCTTTTGGAGCCAAATACCAGATTTTTTTTTTAAGCCATTGGTTCCCAGATACTGTATCTGACTGGCTCTTTGGCTCGTTTTTGGCTCCAGGGAACTTTAGCTCAAAACTGATTTTCCATGCAAGAAGTATTTATAGGTCTCAGAAACTGTATGGTATTTCAAGTGACAGGGTTTCTGTCGTAATTGGAACAATGAACATCTAATAAAGGACGATCCCAAAACTGCATCCATTTAATTGTCATTCCTTAGGCTCTAATGTATGCAGAATGGTTGATGCCAATCATAATATCCATCCATATCCAGTACCAAGGCAGTTCGTAGTAATTGTCTTTTATGCGTAATCTTAATCCAAGTCGGCCATGTACGGCTTCAGACCGCTGGTTGGATGTAGGTGCTAGATTACCAAAAATATCACCCTCGCTACGCCCCTGCTCCCTCTCTCTCTTTCTCTCTCTCTCTTACTCTCTCTCTCTCTTTTACGTGCCCTACTAAAAATGGTGCTCTGTTCAGCATACGAAATCACGTGATAGAGACTCCAGTGTTGTTCTAACCTCCATGACCACTACTCCACTCCAGTTCAAATGTCAAGAAGGATTAAGGCCGGGATTAGTAGATCGCCGCCTTAAGGGTCGCTTACGTTTTAACAGAGCTCAGGATTAGGCTAGCATGTATTGTCTGTATTGTCATGTTTTCAAGTGGAGCCGTGTTGGCACAGGTTGCGACATAGATATATATACAAGGTTTATATTATGAAGGTGTTGTTAGCATATCAGTGTTGGCATATCTGTTAGTAGTCTGTATCTACTGTCTGTGTTAGTACAGGTTGTGACATAGTTATACAGGGTTTATAATTATTAAGGTGATGTTAACATATCAATATTCGCATATCAGTGAGTGATCTGTAACCTCTGTCTATCTGTCTATGTAAGCACAGGTTGTGACATGATAGATATAAGATTTATAATTATTAAGGTGATGTGAACATATCACTAATATCAGTGTTGCCATATCAGTGAGTGGTCTGTATCCACTGTCTATGTTAGCACAGGTTGTGACATAGATATACAAGACATAATAAGGTGTTGTTAACGTGTGTCCGCAAGTGGTCTGTATCCACTTTATGGCATCTCCATGAATGTAGCAAGGTAGGTCTGTGCCAGCTCAACGTCTCTTATTTTAACTGTATGGTCGCATTTGATCTAACGACTAACTCCGTGTGGCGACCACCGGCACAACCGATGGGAAGGGGCAATTCGGGGACGATCTATTATTGTGTTTTTTATACTCAACATATCGCGACCACATATGCACCACGACCGCTTTCGCTCATCTTCATGTCCCAAACAATATAAGATATTTATGGTGGAGCAGCGTGGCCGAATGGTTGCGGCGTTAAACTCAAGATCTAATAAAGATCCTGGGTTCGATTCCCGACCACGGCTATGTTGAAAGTACGTTGGGAAAGCATTTCATCCATATTTCTTCAGCGCACCCGTCTGTAAAATGGGTACCTGGCTATAGGCAGTAAAAGATGTCAGAATGCTAGCGATCAGCGCCTCCAAATGGCAACGGCACTGTTATGCTCCCCTGGCATTGAGAAAGTCTTACAGTGATCTGGCCTACTGGGGTAATAATAGTGTGAAGGAGCGTGAGCGGGCATAAGCCTGGATATGAGACTTATAAACCGCACGATTATTATTACTATTATTATTATTATTATTATTATTATTATGGCATAAGACGACCGCCAACAACCGAATTTGAAAGCTCGTGGTCGTAAAGGTAGTTTTAACGTTTTACTGCCCAGTTTACATGCAGCACTAGTCTACTTATTGGGCAGTCTCAAGAAACATTGACTTGCGAATTCCAATACAATGTAGAACGGAGAAAACGTACATTTTGGGACCGACCAAAAGTGTGCTTATTAACAAACATACGAATTAACCATTAACATACCCTTAGAGAAGAAAAATCGGGACCAAAGATATTGTACTCAGTATCCGTGTTAAACGTACTAAGCGCGTCCCTATTATCTGTGGTCCACTGTACATGTATCTCTAATGCAGCTGCATTTTAGAATAAGATATCATGGTCAACATACAGGTTCCAATGGGTTTGTTTGTTCATGTCACACATGTGTTCGCAAATACATACACATGCAGATTAGCAGGCAGCCATCCGACAGATCATAAAGTAAAGATAAATGAATGCTTATATATGTACAGCATCGAAACTTTAATTAAAAATTGTGATATTACATTTTCTTCCTCATATAAACCGATATGGCAGTCCAAGTGCTAACAAAACAAACACGCAAAGATCTTGGATACCTTAGACCTAACTGTTGAATAATGATTATGAAAAAATGCTATCGGAAGGACATACAGATCACGCCAAACCTTCCTAACGTGACAGGTTTTTTCCGATCTGCCTCTGTGGCTGTATATCGAACAGTAATTTATCACTGACGGTCGGACTGATAAACTAGGAGGGTGTGTGCACTGAAGTAAGCAAAAGAAACCAGTGCTTGTTGTAAGAGTCAGATACTTACATTCAAAGGTAGATGCACGGAGACAGCGTTAAAAAAAAAAAATCAATATGGAAATAAAGACGCGCATAGGAGCAATTGAAAAAAATGGGGGTTTGATTAAATTCCTGGTTTCACTTCGTGTGGAAGAGCTGTCATTCGCACTGACGTCTACGAGAGAGAGATCTAATCTTTGTAGGATCGTGTAAATCTAACGTAATCTCGTTTTTAGGGTAGTATCTGGGGTGTAGAAAAGGATGTACTTGAGAGAAGTTGCGGAGTTTTCAACACTTGTACACAGATGGCACTGAAATTTCATTGTGTGGTGGAAATTTTCGGTTCGTGGCGCTCTGAATGTGTTAAGCGAGGCAATTTTGTTCTCCTTTGTTGAATTTTGGGCTAATCTGCACTGTGACATATGAATGACACTGCCATTTGTCACCTTAAAGAGTTTGTTAGCAATTCATTTTGATAAGGAAGTCAAATAGGACAGGTTAACTTGACTCATTCAGCTTCTACTCTGATGTTGTCTGTGATATGAGATAACAAGAAGAATCAATCACATTTTCCATTTTGTTTCTCATTTAAGCAAAATAGGAAGATCGTGCTGAACAACTCTGTTTTAATCTGCACGCATTTCTGATTGTAGCTATTAAGCCTTAAAGAGACGAAGGAACAGATTGAATCCAGGCGCTGTTATTTCTCTATCAGTGACTTACAAATACGAATGAAGGCTTAATCGCGGAAAAATGATAATAAATATTGTAAAAAACCGAAAGAGAGTAGAATGTTCCCACTGCCCTTAACTTATTTCATATCTAGATAAGAAAGCATTCAAAAAGTGGGAGAAGTCAAGGCATAATTATCAACTAGGCTGTTCCTCTTTGTATACAGCCGACGTCCATAGAGCGACAAAGCAACCATGGTCTTACAAATATTACAGGACTACTAGTTTTTATTTCACACTCTCTCTGGCGACCTCTTAATCTTAAATATTTTAAGTAATTTTCGTTATTTTTACTGTCGTATCAACTGTCCCCCGCCACCATTAGGCCTGATGATATCATGAAGAGGTATGGCGCTGCAAGTGCAAGAGGCCCCGCAGCCCTTGATGTCTTTCAAAGAAGGTGGCATCAAAACTGAGAAATAGTAAAGAGATAAATATTATCTACGCCATTCCTCTTTGCATACAGCCGTGGTTAATCTAGAGGCAAAACAACCATGCCTGGTCTAACACTTACTACATGACTATAATAATGTAGTTTTTATTTCGCGCTTTCCCTGGCGACTTCTTAATCGTGCTTGAGTACTTAAGTATTCGTTATTTTCACGGTCGCAGCGATTGTCCTTGGCGACTACTAGGCCTGATGAAATCAATAAAGGGTCTGGCGCTGCAAGGGGCTCCACAGCCCTTGACCTCTTTCACAACTAATGAAGGAGACATTTGAAACTGAGAAAAGTTAAAGAAATAATTATTAAATAGGCTTTTCTTCTTTGTTTACAGCTGAAGTTCATACAGAGGCTAAACAACCATTGTCTAACACATACTACATGACTATATAATTTTTATTTCGCACTTTCTGTGATGACTTCTTAATCGTGCTTGAGTACTTAGGTAATTTTCGTTATTTTTCACAGTCACAGCGATTTCCTCCCATAACTATTAGGCCTGACGAAATCATGAACGTTATAAGGGGCCCAATGACCATGTGCGCTACTACCGGACAACAGTGGTTGTAAACAGGGGCAAAGAAGTGCGGTCACCCAGGAGCAGTAATTAATCAGTAGTAATGGATCGGCACTGGTGGTACTTACTAACAACCTTCAAAACGTCAAGTCATGCTATAGCTCATTGATGTGGAAGAATACGGCTTTTTAAGGCTGTGACTTGGCTGAATGAGTTAAGTGCTTAATTGAGAGAAGGCTGTGATAGGAGGAAGTCGACAGAGCAGGGCCAGTCCACAGTGCAATACTATAGCAACTATAATAGTATTGGTATATGGCGACCACCATTCGTTCCTTAAGGAAAGTGGTCACCTAAGACAGGTGCTTTTCTTACGGAGATTGATTGTTTGTATGTGACTGAGATGTAAATGAAAGTTTTTCTCTGTGATTTCAAAGTTAAAAAGGGGGGCTAGGGACCATTTTGATTTCAGGCTTGTGACTGCCACCTAACATAACAAGAAGATTGAATCGCATATTCAAAGCTGAATAAAACCCTTTTAATTCTGCAAGATTTCAGATTAGCCGACTGGTCGTCTTCGGAAATAGTATTTTTCCTTATGTTTTATATTATTAGGGATAAAGGAATGACAGGTTGTTGTCATAAAGAGATTAGATACATAGGAAATAATATGAAAGGTTGTTCCAGGCACCCAGTCCCCCTAATGGGCGGTGGCTATGTTACGTGGTCGTCAGATTAAGTTTAGTTGTACTCTTCAAAAACAAATTCTTTGGGTTGCACTAATTTTCAGATTACTCAGAATAAACATACATCATAAATTCATACTTCATATTCCTGCTTGTGTGTATGTGTTGATGAACTGGGAGGGGAGAGAGAGAGGAAGGGAGAGGAGGGGAGAGGGGAAGGGAGGGGAGGGAATTCAGTGATATTTATGACCAGGGTGCTTGAGCTCTGTCACTAATATCGTCTCTCGATTCATAAAAATGCGAGTATATCCTTTCGTAGATTTCAAGCAATAACTGCCATGAGGCATTGAATCCTCTCCAACCGATCAGGCATTTAAGTGGATCCTTTTCAACGCGTACTTTAATCTGGAGATATGGCATAATATAAATACAGCTGTCATCAAGTTTTTAATGAATTTCCACATGACAAATTCCCAGTTGGTTTGTGTCTATCTACTTCACCCCCAACCCCCTCCACCTTTTTTCTTTATCTTTCATTTGGCTCTGGATGTTAGTTTCATAGGCAGATACCTATTGCATTGACCTGTGTATGCAGCTTAATAAGCCTTGAGTTTTATTTTTCTTGTGGGTGGGAGGAGGGGGGGGGCTTTTATAGCTGAACATAGGGCTATTGGGAATGAAATATTGTACCAGAGCACCATTAAATTTTTGCGCAGTGTTGTATCTTCGAGGATTAGTTTAAAGCCAATTGTTGCTTCAGGATTTTACCACTGTAGTGACGGTTGTATTTGGAAATCTGCCAAAGCAAATATTACACAGTCTGGAAAAAAAAAAACCAACAAAACTTTAAAACACTTTCCCCAACAGAAGAGATTTGTAGCAGTGGTTTCCGCACCAGAACAACCTTGCCATCATCAACAGTGCTGCAATCTCAATACTCATGTGACCTCTTTGGAGACCTGGTAAGATCTAGGGTGATTGTCATCAAAGAGTGGCGGGCTTTGACCTAAACCAAGGGAGTTAACGCTTATCGGGTGCCAGTCAAGGGCGGTAACACAGGCACCGAATTCAGCTCTACCCGGCACCGCGGCTTGGCGAGGATTAAATCAAGGCTCGAGTCAATTGTTATCGTAAGCAACGGTATTAAATTGACCTCTGATCACCTTAGGCGAATTTGAGGGTACGACTTCATTTGTGTGGCTTGTGATCCGCTAGCCTATGGATTGTGGTGAGCATAGTGAACTGAATAATTGCTCCTTGCGAGTCCGCTTGAGGCCACAACACATGTTATATGTCGCACTTCACACGTTTTCACACCCAGTCTAGGTTACATTTCATCATAGACCTCCAATTATATAGGTGAATATTAGGGTATGACTTGATCTGTGATTCATTATAGGCCCAACAGGGGCGATTTAGAGATTGTGGTAAGCGAGTGGACTCGCTGGACTGACTTGTTTTCTGTGAGTAGGCTAAAGGGCGTAGGCTAATATTACATCTGCTGTACGGTGCATTTCACGCATTTTGTAACCTATTCGCAACCTGGTGTTACCGACCTCTGTTCTTTAGTGAGATCGATATACTTATGTTATTATAGATTTCTGATTACTTTGGCCGAGTGTGGAGGTTTGACCTGATTTGTATAGTTCGTGATCCGCTCTCCAGGCCTAGGGATTGTGGTTGCCGTTACGACAACAACAACAACAACAACAACAACAACAACAACAGCAACAACAACAACAACAACAAAACAACAACAATAATAATAATAATATATTTGGAAAACTAGAGCTATACAACAAGGGTTTCACTGGTCGGGGCTACTTACTAATCGTCCAACCTACAATGACAATTAATTTAATTTTTTTTTTAAAGATGACGCACAACACACATAATATTTGTTTTCATTTAAAATCGTTCTTTTTTTTAAATAAGGTCTCCACCTCGCATAGCCGTTTGAAATCGTGTCCTAAAGCAGCTAGGTTTGATTTTTTTTTTTTTATGCCGTCGAGTTGACTCATAAAAATATTAATACAAGAATTGTAGGACGAGTAACTTGGCGCCACACGGAATGTCCGAAATCGAATCTGTTAACATTTTCATTTCCTGATTAAAAACCAGTTCATTGCTGCGGTTTTTCTGTAACTGATTGGCTTCAGATACTTTTCAATGTGGTAGGTGAATATCAAATTTCTGTAGATATAATAATATACTGTACACCCAAATGCTTGTGTTCTTTACATTCCATAATCGATAACTCATCAAGTGACCACAGTTTAGAAAAATTACACTTATGTCCTACTGTCAATACATTTGACTATATTTCATGAAAAACTATTTCCCATCTCTTGGTAAAACTTGCCGCTACATCAAGCATCTTTTGTAATTTCATTTCTGCATCAGCTGTTGGGACATTGTCATCTGCAAATAATAGGGCATACTAAATTTTCAGTTTTTAACATATCGTCAAAATCGAGTAATAAACGTTATGGACTGAAATATTCGTTAAGAGTAAGCAAAAAGGTACAAAATATCCTATGGATGTTACACGTTGCACCTGTTTCATTTTCAGACCCTGATTCAAGCCCGTCTCTTGTGAGATTCATCATGAATGCCTCCTTATCTGTGAGCTGCATTTTCAGTTAGAAGTATAGTCTACCCAGGATAGTATAGGTGACAACAGGTGTATTTCACCGCTAAAGGAACATAAAGCATCCTATTATAAGGTTAATTCCTTAGTGTAATCAGTGATAGTGATATTATATTATAATCGTGGTGGTTTTTTTTAAGCGTTTTGTTTTTTTGGGGGGTAAAAAGATGTGTGAGTTGTTGTTGTTTTTTTAATTAACAGGACACAAGAACACAAGCAACTTTACTTTGCTCAAATAAAAAAGAAGGTATGCGCATCCAAAATAATATCAATTCAGTTAACAAATAACTTACGGCACCAACATTACAGGGGTATAGCGTCCATGTAATCTATAAATCTGAGATTATCAACATGTTGTCAATTTGTCTAATAAAAGTTAATTAATCTTCAATGTTTTCTAAAATGTTCAAACATCATCTTCATCTTATTTCACTTATGAGCCTTTTACAGGCATTAACAATACGACTTTTTATCAACTTTAGTTAGTTCTCATCGCCGATAATCTGAAAGCCTATACACTATCTCACAGATTCAGAACATTTCAGTGGAAAGCATCCAAAGGAAATGCAAAGAGAGAAACTTAAAAAGAATGACCAATAATCTGAGGGATAAAATTGCTTACCCGCTATTCTGACGATAGTTTTTCACTTCATTTTTACGCAAGAGCCATTCCATGCACGACTTGTGCAGTTTTTTTCCCTTTCAGAGTCGAGCGGCTGGAAGGCTGGACCTTGCCAGGGTTGCCATTTTTTTTTTTTTTTACTTTTTAAAAGCCATCGATTCCCGAATAACTGACGCTTTGGTCATTTATTTTGTTAGTTCCAATATGCAGCATTTCCCCACTATGACCTTTACCCACCTACCTCATCCCCCCAAAAAAACAAAAACCCACAAACTGATAGGATATAAATGCTACATTACCTAGAAAATCACCTTTGCTATGGCCCTGCAACTTTATCATGTGACCTTATTTCTCCACCGATTTCGCTCGGATCTGCATTGTGAATCATAAAGTCACCTCAGGTTGTAATTTTTTTTTTTATTAATCAGCAACGGTGTATCTCCTGCCTTCGAAATTACAGGACGGATGATCATCCCGTATCTGACTAATCTACTGCGTTTTTAATTTGACGGTCATGCACATAACGTCACTACCTTTTTGTGCTTTCTGCAGCGACTTTGACGTTATGAGTTATGAGGCCAAACTCAAACCTCAATATTCTTTTTTCTAGGAGACTGTCGCTAGGACAAATCGTTTGGCATTTTGGGTTTTTGTCGGCTCAACCGTTGTATGTTGTTTTACAGTGCCGCTTTTAACACAGTCAGGGACACTGGAAATGCGTGTAGTGCGCTTTGGTCGCTTGTTCCATACAAACATGCCCGCACATTTGCAGGTACTTAGACTAGTAAAATACACTACTGCTATCGACGGTTGCATTGTTGTTTTCTCCGATGGTGTGAAAACTGTTGTTAAGGTAGATTTCACGCATTTTTAAGCGTTTCATGGTGTTTTACTTTGCGAGCTAGGGCAGTTAGTTTGTGCAATGTTTTATAATAGGGCCCTATTGTTGTTATCGTCTGTGTTGCTGGCGTGGATGGTGGAAAATATGAAATTGATGGACTTTGGTGGGTTATGGTAGTAGTTAAAGCAATGCGAATAGGTAACGTCGATCGCTGTGGCAACAATTAGCCGTTGTTGTCTGATGTCAGTGGCGGAAAAATAATAGAAATATATAGTGATAAGCCATCGTATTGATAATTGCGTTTCATTAATTGATACAGCTGTGGTAGTGATGTTTAAGATGATGGTGACAAGTGGTGATATTGATCTAGACTATATATTCTTGTTCACTAAGATATCTCCTTTTTTGTCTGTCATGTCCCTCACACTTTCTTTTATGTCTGAGTTAATCTAAGTGAAGCTCAACTGGATCTAGTCTTTCCATAGCCCTCCTCTAGCAGATCTACTTTTAGCCTACTCTTTTTTTTTTACATAACCTCCATGAATGATTTTATTCTCATTAACCCTATACTTCTTCCTATCTCTTTTCTTCAATATTTATCTTAAACCTAAAGAAGAGTCACTCTGGCCCGAAACTTCGCAAACTGTTGATTTTGTTCTAATTGTGATATGGTATCAGTGTGTATTACCATGCCATTTTAAATTCTTTTTCAAGGGTTGGGTGTGACCGAACGTTATGTTTCTTTTTTTCTTTTTATTACTGCTTCAAGTGGTGATATTGCTGCAAGTAGTGGTAACATGGGGACAGAGATCTTAAACTACTTCAGTGTGACTGGCTGACATTCCCTACTAGGCTGCAACTTTTGTCTGTTTGATATGATTTTCAATAACAACTACCATTATTACTAACAGGGCACTTGAGTCAGTATTAATTACCCTATTCGTCAACAATGTAATCCACGCTTGCTAAAGCGCCATTGATAGAGCTTGAGAGAGAGAGAGAGAGAGAGAGAGAGAGAGAGAGAGAGAGAGAGATCAGCGTTTTCTTTTTCCAGCGCAGTCGACAGCGGTGATTGTTGATTGCGCAAAGAGAGTGGGTAGGAGTCCCTACAGTAGATTGCGCCACAGAGGAACTGGGGGTATCTGCGTAATTGCTCCCCCCCCCTTTCCCCGCTCTTCTTTCCGAGATAGTTTATCAAAAAACAAAAAAAATTGCTTAGATAGCTCACATATATAAGAAATACATTGGCGTCTTTTGATATAAGAAACGACTATAATCTTAAGAAGTAATAATGCATTTTGAGTTACTTCCTTAAGACAAACCGGAGGGAAAATGTTAAATCTTGGAAAAATAATGCAACAGTTCATCGCCATATTGCACAATGGTTCAGTCTACATAGACCTATTGCTGTACGTCCAAAGCAGCGTGACTCAGTCTGCATATGCTTTGTAACGAAATATCTACATTAATTTTCCCAGCCCCATTGTGTGAAAACTGTTTTTTTTTCTTACGTTTTGCTCCTCCCCTCCTTATCNCCCCCCAAAAAAAAAGGCACCTAGCCAGCGTGCGACAAGTCGGTGTTCCGAAAAAAAAAATTATTATCTCCATGCATAAGTATAATCCTTATTTTTTTTTTAATCCTAAATTTCAGACTTAGTCGATGAGTTAGTCTGCCTCAAAACATGATCTGATGGCATCGCCTTTGCTCGTCTATCACTCGGAGGGCGTCCATGACAAGGGGCCTCAAGAGGACTTATCCTCCCTCCGACTAACCCCGACCTCTACTGAAAACTACCGATGTCCAGTTTCAACCCCAGCAAACTACGTCCAACGCCAGAGCAGAATCAGACGCACCAAGCCGCTGGAGGATATTTATTCGCGGGTCGGTGACAAGCACTTTCTTTCGTGCCTTGATATGTCCAGAGCTCAGATAGGGTAGTCTACTTTGTAGTAAAAATACTGTAACAATGATATTACATTTCATTTATATTCAAGTTTCAAGTTTATTTATTTAGACGAAAGCCAACCACATACAATATACAATAATGTCATATCAATACAAAGGAATAAATAAAAAAAACAAACACAACAACAACAGATATGCATAACTGCAACTTACGTTTAGTCATTGATCTCTCTCTCTCTCTCTCTCTCTCTCTCTCTCTCTCTCTTTCTCTCTCTCTCTCTCTCTCTCTCTCCCACTAACGTTCTCTCTTCCTATCTCACACATACTCTCTCTGTCACTCACTCACTCTCCTCACCTAGTGTTCACAGTTACAACTTCCACAACATCCCATTAGATCAAACAAATCTATGTAGCAAAAAACTAACAACTCTCCCCACCTCACTGCTAGAAAGGGAACCAACACTTGTGTCACTTATTATTCTCTTGCAATGTGATAGAATCCTATTGCTATGTCTTTGAGTTTTTTTTTATCATTACTTGAGTTTAAAAAAGTTAGGAATCTGCCAGCCATACTAGGCTCTTTAACTTTTCTTCTCTTCTGGGTAGGCTCTAGACGCAAAACAAAACAAACTTGATACTATACATTCTCAAGAGAAAACATTTATCCTCCCTTATGTAAATAGAATACAGTACCACATTTTAATTTTGTACTACATCCGTTTGTACGTACCGCTGTATGAGCATGGACGCATCAAAACATCATGTCTTCCAGAGCCTGTGCAGAATTTTGGCTACCTTGCTCACTATCTGGATCCATTTGCTATCAGAGATCATGATGTCGTAATATCGATGTTGCTATGGTTAATTATTTTATTTCTGTTTTCCAGACACCCACAACTGGAGGGCGATCACGTGGGTCACATGTAACGGATGTGAGTCGGCGTAGTCGAAACGTGACCTTGACCGCAAAGTCTTGGACACCCAAGGTCAGCAGTGGCGTGGCGTATTACTTCGTGGACAAGAGGGGAGATAAGTAAGAGATCATTCTATCACTGATTCATTCCACTCTCGGCTTGCTGGTTAAGCCAAACATGCAGCCCCACTTACAACGCACCCATCCATCCATCCATCAGTCCGTTCCCGTCCGTCTGTCTTCCGCAGTTCTACACTCTTCTAGAGTGACCAAAGTGACCATACATTGGTCTGATTTGTTGTTCATCCATCCCATCCATCCATCCATCCATCCATCCATCCATCCATCCATCCATCCATCCATCCATTCCCTTCCGTCTGTCTTCCGTTGCTCTACATCCTCTAGACTGTCTAAAGTAACCATGCACTGATCTGTTTCGCTTTGTCGTTAAATGATCTCCCTCAGTTCTTTTCCAACATAATTATCATAATATACAGTGGAGCATACTTAATACGGATACGCCTAGTACGAAAATACGGATACTGAGTATATCGTATTTTTAATCACCGATTTGTCTTTTCTAAAGGTACGTGTATAGGTAATACGTATTTCTGTTAATAAGTACACTTTTGGTCGGTCCCAAGATGTACGCATTATCCATGCTCCACATTTCATGTACTGAACATTATTGTATACTTCACTGAGGCGCCACTCTCTGCTCTTCCATCTGCAGGAAGGAGGCTGAACAGACCAACAACCCGTGGTTGAAAGCCCTATGTGCACAGCCCGTGAGCGAAATTCTAAATAAGTACAGACGAAAGACTGACGTCCAACGGACTCGAGTCATCTGGTCCAAGACATTCACAACCCCAGGGGAGAAATCCCTGCTCAGCGCTTGGGAGAATAACGTCATCAGGGGGCGGGGCCAGAAGACAAGATCTGCCATTGTGGGAGGGGCCAGGACGAGGGGTGTGGCATCTCTCTCAGCGATCCGCCTCACTCAGAGTGAACCGCCTCTTAGCAGGGCCCAGAACTACGACGTTGGGGATGGGTTGAGCCCTGGGAGAGTAAGTAACGACCCGCGAAATTCTCCGGGCTTTGTCACCAACGGGCAAGCAAACGTTGAAAATGACTTCCAGGAGGGCTCTGCTCAAACTCCGAGGTCAATCAAACAGCGGAGGATCAAAGGATTCCTATTGGACGAGTCCACTGCAGGGTCAAGAGTCACCTATTACACTACACAATACTTCGCCCCGAAAGGTGGCGCCGGAGGTCCCGTTTACTCCAAGGTTATAGAGGAAAGCCCAGAACAACTCCCTCGCATGAGCGCCAGACACAAAGTGGCCAGCATGCTTTACAACACAAACTACTACAACAGAGGCGGAGCCTTGCCCCCATCTCATTCCAGCTCCCTCCCACGCTCACCATCGCCAATCCCAGAAGACGATAACGCAGTAAAAGAACACACAGAGGACCAAATATCGCAGAGCTGACCTGGGCGGTCCCAGAAGGCAAGCACACAATATTGCCTACAAGGTGGACTAAATTTCAACCTCGGTATGCATATGTATTAGTGGCGGCTCATTAAGTGTAACCTGCGCAGTGCCGGGTTAAAAATAAACAACAAACCAATTCAGAACATACAGGGATATCAACTCAACTGCCTTTCAAAATCTGAGACCAAACAAAACTCCCGAGACTCTTATAGTCTTTTGTCTTTCTCCTATTGTACTATGTTAAAAATACAGCCATGTACCTCCTTGTCTGCCCGCGCACCACTCAAACAGGCCATCCGTCCTTTCTTTATCCCCCTCATTTTGCGCACACTGAGAATCATTTTAGCAATGACACTAACATAACTTTCAAAGCTATTAAGTGCAAGAGCACTGGATCTGATATATTTTAGAAATCCAAATTTATCTGATATTTTGAAGGAAAAAAAAAACGGGCGGGAGAGATTGCACGGGTAATTTTGAGGATCACAGCTGTCATTGATACGTGCCACAGACTCCATCTGTCGGAAGGACACAAGCAAAGCGAAACGCTCGCACAGTTTGAAGAAAAAAAAAAACTACTGAAGTCAAGACTCACAGAAACAAGCACAAAGTAGTATCATTATTTTGGCAAAGCGGTTGTGATTGTGTCTATAAGGGAGATAATCTATGCAAATCAAGCTTCGAATTTCATATCATGAGTTACTTCCCCTGTCCGAGCATCTACCATTCGCCACCCACAGAATGGGCACACCCTATTGTCAATATCGTTTTGTTCTCACCACCTTCATCGTTTAGAAGCTATATATAACGAAAATAGCAAGGGATACTGTAGAATGCCATATGAATGACTGCTTAAAGTATTTTGTTTTTGTCCATGTTTCATCAGACCATTAAAAAAAATAGTAATAGTGCCTAAACCTAGAAGAGCTTAAGCGGTTTACATTGACACGATAATAGATAACGCCCTTAGGTGATCACATGCACGCGCGCGCGCACACACACACACACACACACACACACACACACACACACACACACGCACACACACAAAGTTTTTGTTAAGTTCGGACATGCATTCCGAAAATGGCCGAAAATTCTGAACAAAGTGATGTTAAAATGTGCATATGATCTTATCTGTGAAAAATAAGCTTTTACGTCAAAGAAAAAATTATTTTTTATGAATTAAAACTTTTTTAAAAATTGCAGGCATGAATATCAAGCACTCAGCACTTCAGTCAGGTGAACTTGTCTCTCTGCAAGATCCTTAAGGAATATTTATTTCATGTTTATTATAGTGGGTTTTTTTTCCTTACTTAAAAATGACTTTAATTGGAGGCATGTAGAATCGATGATGACTGCTAGTTTCATAGCCAGATGTTGTAAATGCACTGAGAACACACTGAATTTTCCGTGAACATTAAACTTCTATCTCAAGTCTACAAACGTTACATCGACGACATAGTCGACATTACCACTTTTTCCAGGGAAGATCTGTTAACTTTCATCAATTACCTATCAGATTTCCATCCCTCTATAAAACTCACGTATCAGATCTCTACATCACAGGTGACCTTTTTGGATATTCTCATCACTCTCACAAGGGATAGTTTTTCCACTTCAGTGTACTACAAGCCGACCGATGCACATTCCTATTTACATTGGTACTCCTCTTCTCATAATCCCAGCGCAAAAAACAGCATTCCATACTCCCAGTTCCTCAGACTCAGACGTCTTTCTTCTGACGACTCTGATTTCCATACTAAATCCCGCGAAATGCGCACCTTCTTCACACAGATGTCATTNCCAACCGTTATTCCTTCATTTTTCTTGCACCTCCACTGACATTATCTACGCTATCAACTGTACTATGTCATGTGCCAAACATTGTACATCGGGGAAACGGGACGTAGTCTCGATACCCGCTTCAGCGAGCATCAAGCCGACGTCAGACTCTGCCGTGCCAAACCTGTGGTTAGGTATTTTTCCCTCTCCGGTCATTCCGTGGCCAGCATGCGGGTCCGAGCGCTGTGGCGCAACCATGGCGACCCTTTGGACAGGTTGTTCATGGAGCAAAGCTTTATAGAGCGCTTTCGCACCGTCACGTCCCACGGATTGAACATTAAACAGTGATCACCCCTGTTCGTTCTTCCTTTCCACTGTCCCCTATCTTAACCTTTTCCATGATCCACCTACTATCTCTCGCAGCTAGGATTGTCCTGTCTCCCCCCCCCCCCCCCCCCCCCCCCCCCCCCCNATATATAGACCCTTTTCACTCTTTTTATTCACCTGACCTCCTTATGAAGACCTGATGGTCGAAATATTCAGGCATTTTACTTCAGATTTTTAATAAATAATAATAAACATTATAATTGTTATTGCTGATACAAGATAAGAGAATAGTTTCATATCCATAAAATGGAAAACTGGCTTTGTCGCAAGACACATGTATCACTGTATTATTATTACTTTTTTTTTTTGTTTTGTTCCCGCTCCTTTCCGATTGGCGTTTCGGCGTTAGTAACTGCTTAAATTAGTCTTTCATACTGTGGGGCAACGCTACAACTCTAGAGGTTATTGTTGTATTATTATTATTATTAGTAGTAGTAGTAGTAGTAGTATCAAAAAGCTCAGTGTACAAGAAATGCTGTCTCGTCATATATCCTCAAGCTTTGTGATGGATGCCTTTCAGTAATGGAATAACTATGTTTTAACAGTTTTGTTAAATGGTCTGAACCTGATTTTGAGCTACCTGTTCCTATTATATACAATTAAATCGTAACCTGTCACGACCCCCCCCC
>JAWQUT010000215.1:663279-679358 GCA_033807755.1 Ellobium chinense
CACATACCCCCACGTTGTTATAATGAAATAAATTAGTGTCATTACCAATAAAAAAACCCATCTTCTCTGGGGAAAAATCTCCTAGATAAATCCCATTGTGACAAGTGTTTTCCGACCTGTGTTAAAATGCTGTGCATTATTTACAAGACAAAAAAAAAAAAAAGTTTTATCGGTTTTTAAGTTCGATAATTGGGTAGCTCAAAACAAACCCGAGGTGAATTTTTAATTAGTTGGCTCATATCAAATCTAGCTGTATCCTATGCATTAAGTCTAAGCCTTGGACATTCCTTGCGGATGATATAACATGGTGACGTTTTTCTCTCTGAGGAGGCAATTCCCATAACTCCCCTCCCCTTCCCATCTGACTTTCCTAGGCACCCTACATAATATTTTTTTCTCTTACCTCCTTGTGAATTAAAAATCCAGATTGTTATCTGTGCAGTATTGCTGTTATGCAACCCAAATGCAACTTATGGCCCTTGAAACCAAGTATCATACAACTATATAATAAATCTATCGTGGTGCACTAAGTAAACATATTACAGTGTTTATCTAACTTACAAAAAGTTATGATAATGAAACTACACGAATCCTACAGATGAAGCCCTTTTGCCAGACATTCTTCAATACTTAAGGTTAATAGAATATTTGGTACGTACTGAAAACTGTAGCTGCTACAGAGTATTCTAAACGACATCAGCATGGTGTCCTTGTCCAATGAATCGATTCCAATTATGTGTACACGTGAGTTAGAGCAAATCCCATCTTCAAACAACACCTGCAGAATCTATAATGCCGAAAGACCTACACAACTAAACCGCTCGTAAATAATTTTGGCAACTCTACGATCATGTCCAGCAGAACACAGGAGAAAGCAGGGGAAACGTCGTTGTGGAGAGTGGAAGGTGGTCGGCAGAGAATGGGGTGAAGGGTTGAAGATGGGAGGGGAAGAATACTCAGAACGTAGCCATGCTGTTCTAGTTCTTTCTTCTTTCTGCCGGACTTCATAATGTTGGCTATGGAGTCCACTGGACTCTCTTTCTCCCCTCCCCCCCCTAAACAAAACAAAACAAAAAATAAAAAAAAAAACAGCATGAGAACTCCATATTTTTTAAAATTGGTTTTAGGTTTGATAACCTCCCTTCCTTCCCCTACCCCTCTCCCCTTCAACTTCCGCATATCAAATCTGAGCTGAGCTCTCACAATATGCTTGGGTTCCCAACGTGATCATCCAAAACGGTCGAAAACGACATAAAGTAAATATTCCGAAACAGCTCCCTGTGGCCATATATAATTATGCACAATCCTTACGTTGTTTAACGCAGTGCGGTAACCACGGGGAACTCCCAAAACATTAGTTGTGTTCACTATAGGTAACGCACTACGTTAATTAACGTGCTGGTATGGATTATGCATACGGCCTCAGATCCATAAACTGAGACTACCAACTAGTATTTTGACTCTATTGTTCTCATGTAAATATGTATTTCTACACTCCATAGGTTGTGATAGAAAGAAAGGTGCTCTTACAATCTGTGTAATTCTTACAGTTGATAGACACTTCCTCCTACCTTCTGTCCCATTTTCCCTGTTCTGTATGGCGAGCAGGTAGCAACATATTATTTTCTTTAATATCAAGAAAAAAATTATGGCTAACGAAAGAGGTGTGTATGATTTAACAATAACAAAGGTTATAATCGAAAATGTCGTAGCTATTTTTGTATATGAATTTTGGCAGTTATTATATGCTTCGTTAGGCTGTTTTGGTATGTAGTTTAGTTGTTTTAGATTGTAACTGTCCCCGAAGATCAGGACTCCCCTGCATGAAGATCTATGTAGGTACAACTATATCTTCTGTTAGGATGTCTGTCTGTCTGTCTGTCTGTCTGTCTGTCTGTCTGTCTGTCTGTCTGTCTGTCTCTGTCTGTCTGTCTGTCTGTCCATTTTCCTGATTGTCTTTCCATTTGTTTGGTTGTCTGTCCAGTTGTCTGCTTATATACCGTCCAATGGTACCAATACCATGTGTCCATACTTTGTAACATTGTTACATTGGGAATGAGCATGTAAATCTAAATCTGAATCCAATATGCACTAGCACTGTTACCGCCAGCCCCTTCAGTAGGGAAGAGTGCTCGCAAGGGGTTCCTGACGTAATGTCACCTGTCATTTCACCTTTTCCAGCTGTCTCTGCCCCTGTTTGAAGTCCCGAGGAATCACAAGAGGTACAATATTCAAAATCCATAGGCCTACTTTAGACCCACTTATCAATTGATTGCTTGTTCAGTCTCCATGGTCAAAAGGGACGCGCTCCTTACAATCTCAGAGCAAGGCAAGCTTCGTGATCTCTTTGTTGATATTTCCAAGCATTTGCCAGACCATGGTGACAAAATATGGTGATCACCGAATTATTAATTTGCCACAGTAATATCACCTGTGTCATAAGTATCCCAGGTGATATTAGAGAGCCCAAAACTACACAGGTACACATTGTATAGACAGTTCTGATAATGCTTTTGGTCATTTGTCGAAATTATCATATCACAGACATAACGTAAACCGTCATATCCGGTAAGCTCAGCGAAGTAAGATATCAAAGAATTTGTGTACATTAATAACTTATACTGTACACTCAGCGCCGGTGTACTCGCGTATTAGGTCAGAAACCCTTAACATGTACGTAAAAATTGCGTAGGGCTGAAATGGGACTGGTATTGGTTAAGAATGCGAAGAAGTCTGTGGATATCCCCCGTCAGGCGAGTTTGGAGTGATTATAAAAAGTAGCCTATTTCATGTACATAACACCACCACCAACACCACCACCACCACCACCACCACTACTACCAACAACAACAACAACAACAACAGCAACAACAACAGCAACAACAACAACAACGACGTCGACGACGACGACAACAACAATAACAACAACAACAACAACAACAACAACAAAAACAACAAAACAACAACAATAACGAGAAAAACAACAACAGCCGCAATAACAATAATAATTTTAACACTATAATCACAACAAAACGCCAGTAACTCACGTCATTACAGCCACCAGAGAATGGTCTAAAGTGTTAAAGCCAAACCATACAAAAGTGTGTCTATAAAAGCTCGTAGGCATACTCTAAGTCTTACATTCCACTATGACCTCTGAAGTAGTCTGGGAGTTAGCACTATGAACCCAGCGCTCCTGCCACGCCTAGGAGCACTTTTAGGAGTTTTTATATTATGTCAAGCACCATTTGTGATTATGCCGATATCTCTTCTGTATATCAAATCTCATTCTCTATTGGTGAATTTTCATCTTTGAGAAGTGGAAAATAAAGGCACATGGAGCAAAGCCCTGCAAATACCAAGGGCGAGGGCAATTGTTATGTTGTTTGAGGCCGAAAACAACACTGAATTCTGAGGGCCGAGCTCGCTGGCGTGTTGTCATGATACAACACTCAGTCTTTATTAAGTCTCTGCGCAGGTCACTTCCGTCTTATTACTTAGCGCAGCAGCCTCAGGACCTTACAGCTTTCACCGTCTGACCGGCAGACTGCGCCATGCGACTTCTTTCTCTGTCCTAAATGAAAATTCAGCCGAAGAGAAAACGATTTAAGATGATAAAAAGATGATGCTTGACACGCTGACTCAAACAGACCCCCCAGGGACGCTCCTAGGTTTAGTAGAGCTGGAAACATTATACTGGCTTTCATACTGCACTAGACTATTTCAAAGATGATGGAGGAGTGTAATACTTTGGAGTACGTCTTCCAAGTTTTATAGGCAGTGTGGAGGATACTTTTGGATCGCACTTTGTAATACAGTGTATTATGTAACCACTCAGCGACTTTTGCAAACAATGTTTTCACAATTTTATTTCTTCGTTAAGTAGACTGGATGAAATATAATACATGTACATGCTACCTGACTTGGTATAATCATGACACGTTTACAGCTGGCCTGTGGAGGAGATGGGCCCACAGTCAGTACCCGATCAAGACTGTATCAGTAACAGCCCCATAACGTTTCAGGGTCAAAAAATACATTCAAGACTACGTGGTCACCTGAGCCCCTACTTACCATTATCAAAGGTTTTAATCCGCATGAAGCAAAGCAGATCCTTCTACTGATGACGAGGGCATATGAGATCACACGCAGCGCCGATAAAAGAAAACCTAACCAAACTTCTCACTGAAGTGAAGATCTTGCCAAAATTCAATCTAAACAAATCCACAGGACTCCTTCCAGGCAAATAGAAAACTCCACTCTCACTGAAGATCCTGCCAAAGTTTCATCCAAACAAATCAACAGAACTTCTTGCAGCCAGTCGGGCAAATGGAAAACTCGCGTGACTTAGGGGCATTGATGTGACCAAGTTTTAATTCGACTTTTCAAACCTGCATTCGACAAGTTCGCGTGACCAGATATTATAAAATAAGCACTAATACAATATTCTGAAGAAGCCGAAAAGAACACTGTATTATATTATTATAGTGTGTACAGCTCCTTTTAAAAAAATATATTTTGGACGTCTGTAATGTTGATTCCTGTCTTTCTTAGCGATGGTTAAATATCTTCATTATTAACCGTTTATTCCCCTCTTACCACAAGCACAAACTCTTTCAAACTACTCGAATTGACAAAGTCGGTTGAAGTAATATCCAGTGCAGTTATTTCTTGTCACACACATACTTTGCAAATAGGCCTAACAACAGCTGTCATTCATCCAATATGAAAGTACCACTTCACAGATTACGGATAAAATATGCACAGGCCACTTATGAAACAAAACCGACAACTTCCGTTATTACCCTCTCTAAAGCAGTCTAAATACAGCCTAAAGCAGCCTTATCGAATCTCTCCGCACTTCTTCAAAAATTTGATTCATAAAAATAAAAATCTCTGTGTTACTGGAACTTATCGCAGATTTTTTTTTGTTTTACATTATACATTAGAATGACCTTGTCTGATCCTGTAACAATTTATTTGATTGAGTTACCGCAGCGAGTCTTTAATCTTTATCAGACTTAAAGCCTGTTTGATATGTTTGTCTTTTATCAAAGGCCTCGTCAATTCTGCGTTTTACGCGCGTTGCAAAACGACAGAGACGCGAGTCTTAAATCAGAGCGAACTTTTAGAGCGCCAGCCTATTAGATACGGACACGACACGACACGAAAAACTGTGACATATGCATACTTCTATCCCTTTATACGATGACGTCAAAAGTCCACAAGGAATCATCTGACAGCAATTGTCACAGCAACCTGACGTGATGTATTCTGCTCTGATGCGGGTTTGCTTCCTTCATTCACTTGTTACACCGTATAGACAGCCTTGAATCCCATTGAGTTTTACGAGTGAGTTATGAGACAACTTATCTGGCGTGAATAAATGATAAGAGGGTGTAGACCAGGGGAGGGCCTATATATGCCGTGCACAGATTAAGAAAGAAACTGACACCTGTTTTGTCTAGCTGCCAAATATATCATAAATCCACCAGAACAAAGGCGTTGCTCTCCGTCCTCCCCCACCCCTGCTGTCAGGGACGCAACTGGATTATATATAATAATGAATAATATATAATGCCAGGGAAGTGAGTGGTAAACTCAGAGGAAATGGGGATCTAGTCACGCCAAACTATATAGTTTTTCAACATGTATTTTGATAATAAATGCACATCTCGACTCAGTTCGCATTTTGCTGACCAAAAAAAAAATGGAGGGGGAAGGGGTGAGATTGCGGACCCCACCTTCGTGCCCTTCCTTTTTGCCTATGCAACTACTAACCACATTTTAGCGAAATAGTAGTAATTAAACAGTGATTTGCTAAACAGTTCCCCCCCCCCTTCCTTATATTATTGTCAGATATCCGCACCTTGTTAAATGTTTGCTCTAGGCATGTATTATGTTTTATCCCAAAGGGAAACACGGCCTTTGTATTGACACTGTAAAGAGATAATTAAGTACACAACAGACGATATTGTCATAGCTTGTGTACTTAGGATAAGTTTTCAAACTGACGAAGGCTTAAAGGCTTTTCGTCGCCCATAACAAGATCTAATATTAAGGGAATGTCTTTGAATCCAGGCAAACTGGATGTCTGTCTGCACTGGGTAAGAGAGGAAATTTGAACTTTGGAAAGAGGAAGGAACTGGGCATACCCTGACTAAAGACGAAAGAGAACGTGATAATTAATAACTCCTTCCGCTACAAAAATCCATTCACGTACAGCCTAAACACTCGCGTATGGACACACGGTTAAGAAGGCCGAGATAAAGTCAATAAAACTACGACTAGCGATACAGCTAAACGCAACTCTATATTGGTACGGAAACATATGCTATAAAGCAAAGATGCGATTAAGCAGACTTTTTTTTTTTTCAAATCTTAGTTTTTATTTAAAAATAAGTATGTATCAGTGAAAAAAATGATTTATAATAAAGCGGTTGCAGTAAAGCGGAGTAAAGCCTGATCGTAACCATCTGTGGTCTAACAGGCTTTAAAAAGTCAATGAGATTATAGAGTAAATCTACAATCTACTTATTATTTTATTGACCGAACTTTAGTTAATCAATCTATAGACAGTTACTTAAAATGTACAGGTCTTTCGTATACTAAGAACGTGAAATTCCATAGAATCAAGGCCCAGAAAGCAATGTTATTGAAACATAAACATAACAAACGTAGCTAGATTAAGTAAGAACGGAGTTTCTAAAATTTTCATGTTTTGTACCCGAGACCATAGACTATGACAAACACTGGCCAAAATAAAAATAAATACTCTTTTGCACTTACCTCGGGGGCGCCCTGAACGAGCGTTGTCGCAGCGCCATGAAGGCAGTGCAAATACTATATAGTGGCATTGTTATGTGGCCACTCCTTGGTTCCCAGTTTGTGCAGTGTTTACATAGATAATAAGTTTAGACAAAAATAGGACAGTTCCAATAACTTTACTTGGCCTATCGCATTCCGAACTTTGATTGAAAGCAATACCCAATGAAGAAAGGTAATCACGAAAATATCTCGCAAATAGTATGGAGTTTGGTTTGGTCAAGTCTGGTAACATTGTCAAGTCTGTAGGGGGTTCTTTCATTATCTTGTCACATGCCACTTATTGTTCTCTTTTTTTCCTCTTGTATTAGAACTAGCCAATTTGTTTCCTGTACACTTTTTTTTAAAACGACCAAAATGTAACCAGGTCAGAGTACTTCTTTCGCCCCGTTACCAAATAAAGTTCAGTCAATCAATCGATCAGCAAGAACTGTACTGTTGTATAGTATATCGAAATTGGCTTAATGATTGTCTCCAGGGCCCCCTGGCGAGGAGGGGTGGAGAAGGGGGAGAGCGGGCATGGGTTATGGGAGGTACTTCAGAAATGACAGAAAGTTATACTTCAATAATCCGGCTATCATGGGGTATCCGACCATGTTCTTTATCATATGGACATTATTGTCAAGTCACCTTAGTGAGCAACAAGCTACCTACAAAAAACTGTCAAGTGTTCCGTTGTGTGTCAGGCCTTGGACATGTGGACGTGTATTAGTATACAGTATTTAGGCAGGCCGTTGAAAAGACAAAATGGTCTCGTAGACCCAAATAATCATGCAAATTTGCGTGCCCTTCGTTAGTAATAAATCCGTTAGGTGAAGGCTAGACTAGCAATGACTGAGTCTGTGACGCCTCTGGCGGTGATGGTGTGGGACGTGGCTGACGATTTTCTCTCTATGGATGAGAATCCATCGAATCCGGCACGGTACAACATGGCAAATCGTGATTTATGAATGAGGAATACCAGTATTCCCTTCTACCAGTGGCGCCAAAGTCGTGTCGTGACGTGCCGTGGCAACCTTGGTGAAATCAGTTTCGGCCTATGTCAGATCACTCCTGAGTATCATGAAAGGAAGGGCGGTGAAACCTCATGCACATATTTCCATATTCAGGCGCAAATGTTCAATTGTTATTTTAAGGACAGACATGGGATGGGCTTCTGATCAATGCCTGCCCAATAAACAGAGTCGAACAAAAAAAAAAGTTTCGCCCTATGAACACTTAGAAGATATAAAAAATAATGTTCCTGCGAATTGACGTGACCTGTCGGATCCGGTGGCTTTGTAAATGAGGTTCTAACTGAAGAGATGGACATGGTAGTGAGCTAGAGACTGAACTCACCACTTCAACAGACAGCATTTCTAATAACTGCACAAAGAACAATAACAACAACAACAACAACAACAACAACAACAACAAATGCCTCTGTTTACGATTCAGTGTACAGAGACCCAGAGAAGGACGGAAGTTGTGTTGTTCGTATTGCTACCAGTGCGAGATTTAGACGTAGTGCGAGATTTAGACGTAATGAAGTCCTATAAAGTTTGAAGGCCCCTTGCTGAAAAGTTACATCAGGAGGTCTCAAGTTAGAAACAAGACAGTATTCACTGATGTCTCGGCTCAGTTATACATGTTTACATAAGGTTAAAAGATGCTGTACAGCTCTTGGTTTTTGATTCAGAAAGTTTCGTTTCTGGCGGTTTCAGCGGCCAATTTGGCTAAACAAGAAGTTGAATTATGATTATGTATACGCAAAAATGAATACATGTTAAATTTTTAAAGTAAGAAAACAATTTCTGAAATATTTTGAGGCCCTTGCGCACTGTTAGGTTTTAAGATGTAGCTTAAAGTATATGCGTGTGTATATATTTAGCTACCCGTATTCTAAACACCATGGCCCTCGCTGTGCTCTCCCCCGATAATACAGAACATTACTGAAACCTGGTGCCATACTCTTGTTCCGAAAACACAAAGCCTGGATTTTTAGCGGCGTCCATCCGTGGCCTTTCATTTACTTTTGGCATTTGTCCGCTAGACCTCACAGTCACTGTGTCCCGGGTTCATCCGTGCGTGCTCTCCCTTTCATGAGGAAATCTTCAACGACACAATATTGACCCGTCACCGGTGGCCGTTAGGGGGAGACAAGAAGGGGTAGACCTACGGGATTTGTCAGGATATTGTCCAAATACAAAATGTTGACAAGTAACCTTAACAGCCGGTTGGCCACTGTGACGTCTACGACTGCAGACAATAGAGAGTGCTGAATACAGTACGTTACGTAAAGTACTCTACTACTACTGTAGATTAATGAACATCGTAAAACCTACGTTACTCCATTCTTTCATTCATGCAATATAGACGAGGAAGGACTTAACAAGACTCAGAATGGATTTGTAGATATGGTTTCAAAGAACCGCGGATAGGCAGAGCTCATCAGCGCTGGACCGCAATCGTCTAGGAGAAGAACATAAAACAAACCCGAGAAGACAGTTCTCGTCAGCAGGGGATTGCCACTGTCTAGAAGCAAACTCAAAACGAAGATGTTCCCTGAAACGGAATGTGCCAGCCATCAGGCGGGAAGGGATAGGGCATAATATACGAATAATCCATTTGGTCATGGTCATGTTCGGTTTCAGAGAACTCTTCATAGGAATTCTGGGCTAGATACTTCCAGATATAACAGATTCCGCTTAACTGCAACTCACTGGGAGCATGAAAAGGTTGACATTAAACGAATGATACGGTTAAGCGGTATTGTTTATTATCAGCTTTCAGGAGAATGCGCTGTTAGGTGGAAAGTGCGGTGAAGCGGATTGCGAGAAACAGATCAGAATAAATTATATCAGAAAGGTTAACACTCCAGGGAGAACTTGGAGAACATTTCTAGGGCAGCGTTTCTCAACTGTGAAATGACGTCATTTTGGGAATAAAAAGGCGGTCCAAGGGTGGGGCCTCGGAGAAAATTTTCTGGAAGTTGTTATCTCTAGCCAAGATGGCTGTGACTAACGCGGAAGCGACAGGAGACATGCACTGACTTGCGAGTGATTTTTGTTTTACTTGTATCTCTGCCTCATTCATTAGCTTTCAGATCACCGTTGATTCTGAATTCTGGCCACATCCTCCTCCGACACGGGGAGGGTCCCTCGGAGATCATATGGAACAGAAAGTTTCTTTTTG
This sequence comes from Ellobium chinense, assembly GCA_033807755.1. NCBI lineage: Eukaryota > Metazoa > Mollusca > Gastropoda > Ellobiida > Ellobiidae > Ellobium > Ellobium chinense. Next base: position 673,279 of record JAWQUT010000215.1, read on the forward strand.
CCAGTGGCAAATTTGAAACCACAGATAAATGCCGCGATTGTGTGAGCTTCCGATCAAGGTTGCCAGACTGTTGTTTGTTTGTTTGTTTTTTTTGAGCGGAGCAAAATTGCACATGAAAATCTCTGACTCCGCTCATTGGCTGTCTGAGACTAACAAGGCAAATATGAAAGAAACAGAAACGCACCCCTGTCGTCTACGACAAAAATTAAAATTTTATTGCATATGTGACTTTTTGGCAGTGAGGGTTATAATCCAAGACATTTACTGCTAACTGTCCTGATATATGTAGTATAATGTTATGATAATCTGGTATCTGGCTCCGAAAAGGGCAATTTGGCAATCGTATTGATCCCAGCTTAGGATTCTAACTCTAAAGAAACGCTGATTCCACGTCTAAGCTCCACCCACAAATCTCTAGACTCGGCTAATTGGCTGTCGGCGACTTTCAATCCCAAAATGAGACCTGAGAAACGCAGCTTACGGCTTCTATGAAAATATCTAAGTTGACGGTACATGTATAACTTAAAGTAGTAAAGTTTGTTAATATCTGATTTCTACAAGAGCCTTCTTCCTGGGTGTCCCTAATATCTTAGGACCATCACTTCCAGAAAACTCAGCGGTCAATGGTCTATTAATTTTCAGAAATTTGTACGTTCCAGATTTTCATAAAGTACCAATACTAAAACATCATGTAACACCTAGGAAAGATAAAATATCCCATGATCAAAATTCTCAGAATATTAAAAGGTCCCCACAAAGCCTCTGGAACTTCAAGGAAATCTTAAATGTTAATATATGTAAAATATGTACTGTAGTTAGAAAACAAGAAGAGCTGCTCTCTCTTGATTAAAAGAAGAATTGGAGGAGTTGTTGAACATCAACATTTCACAATTATCAATTCCAGAGACCCATGGGACTAATATAGAAGAAAGCAATAGAAATATGATATAGCTGTGCGATGCGAAAGGACCCTCCATGTTACCATTAATCACTCATAAAGAAGTACTAGTGGTTACCGAGTGGTAAATGGAAGATAGTGGGAGAATTTCACGTTGCGTCAAGCAGCTACTGCGCAGCTTAGTTCCTTTTGGTTTAGACGATGCAGATGTCCTTTCGTTTTTTAGCAGTGATTTTACATGGCACCGCCGCCATTTTCTCCCCTTTAAAAGGCCAGCAATTTTATGTGCGCTGCGCGCGCACGTCATTGAGTACAATATTGCGCCTCTTGCGGAGAAGAGTTCGTTTGTTACTGTGAAAAGCTCGCTAGCACTATCCGCAATGTCACTGCGAATAGCCTCTTCGTTGCAGATCTATCAAACAAGTCGATTACTCACTTAGCTTTAGCTGACTTTGGTCTCAGTGCGTTGAGATTCTCAACTCGGGACGTGACGGTGACAGCCACTGGTATTCCGTCGCGTGTCTCCGAATACTGGGCCGAGTAGTGATGCTGGTAATCACGGAATCGACTGTGGTCTTGCATTGTCTGTGGATGTTGTAAATGTAACCAAATGGTGAGGCACATCGTCACGTTCATTTCACATTTCCTTAAACCAATTCTTGAGGTTTTGAAAGAAACCTGTTTTTCAAAGCAAAACAATCAGCGAGGCAGATGTGTTTTACTTTGTAAAATTAGGATATGATAACGAGTTAAAACTCATCATTGGTTTTAATCGGGAACAGAAGATAATGGAATATTATATAAACATAAACAAATCAAATCATTAAAAAAAACAAACTTAGGCAAATGTGGAATGAGCGTGACGACATTACATAAAAGAAGGGTAGGGAATGTTAGCAAGTAATTCACTGTTAAAGCTATTACATATTATCTCGTTAATGTGCCACGAAGGATTTTTCATAATCACCGTGAAAGATCAATTTTGAGAATAAAGACCGAAAAACATCTATCAATAGAAAATTTCCTGTGCCTATCGGGAATCGAACCCGGAGCCCCTCAACATATAATTTGAGGGCGCAACCACTACACCACACCACACTACACACAACACTACACTAACTCAGTTTAACCCTTTTACCTCTTATTGCCTGAATACTGATTCCCGACTTTCATATGATAAGCTAATATGTACCCACGATCAACTTTCCAACTACTCACATAGTTACAATGCATAAATAAACCAAGAAATAGCAGCACAATCTCTATGAGACTTCTATGCTCGTTGCTTTCTGAAGCATTGCTTTCATTGGCTGACTCGAGATTTACTAGAAATACAACTTCCAAGAAACAGTCAAAACCAAAACGTAACTTGTCGAATAATGTGGTTGATTGATGCGATTGACTGATATACTGTAGGTGCTAAACTTCCAGATTTAGTGTCACTTCATTCCACAAAATTGCGATTCCAAGAGAGATTGGAAAAATTTGCGATTAAGCGGCGGTGTTTGCTGTAGATTAATTTTACAATATAAAGACATGATAATTGAGGATCCTCGTAAAAAGGCATTGGCGCTGCATAATTTAAACCAGGCAACTCAACTTTTTCTCAGTTCCACTAAAACTTGCAAACAGCTTACCGATAGTTAAAGCGGAGAGTGCTGTTACTTCTAAGCGCCATAGTTTTTCGTATTCTATTTTCTGAACAAAAATGTAACACTTTAAAGAAGAGTACGATAAAGTTGAATGACCGTACATGTACCTATATATATTATGCGTCTGCTCCCANGTCAAAACCAAAACGTAACTTGTTGAATAATGTGGTTGATTAATGCAATTGACTGATATAGGTGCAAAACTTCCAGATTTATTGTCAATTCACTCCACAAAATTGCGATTCCATGAGAGAGTGGAAGAATTTGCGATTAAGCGGCGGTGTTTGCTGTAGATTATTTTACAATATAAAGACATGATGATTGAGGATCCTCGTAAATAGGCATTGGCGCTGCATAATTTAAAACAGGCAATTCAAGTTTTTCTCAGTTCCACTAAAACTTGCGAACAGCTTACCAATAGTTAATGCGGAGATGATGTTACTTCTAAGCGCCATAGTTTTTCGTATTCTATTTTCTGAACAAATATGAAGAAGAGTACGATGAAGTTGAATGACTGTACATGTACCTATATATATTATGCGTCTGCTCCCAGCCTGCTCTCATCGCTGATGACAAATGATTACAGTGATGATGATGATGATGATGATGATGACGATGCTTTTAAATGCTTATTTAGAAAATAATTCTTAAATGCTGTTTTGAAAGTTTTAATATTATAAAAATTCTTAAACGCTGTTTTAAAATTCTTGATTTCAAAAACAATTTCTTAAATGATGGCGAAACTGCTGCTGCTACTGATGATGATGATGATGATGATGATGATGATAATGATGCTGATTATTATTATTATTATTATTGTTATTGTTTAGGAAATAAAAAAAAGTAATTCCACAATACTTTAAATGAAAAATTTAAAGTTAAAATTTTGCATACACATATATGAAAGTTTCGACTCAAAATCTTCCTCAGTATTTTGATGATGTTGCTAACAATGGTAAAAACAATGATGATGATGAAGATAATAATAATAATGATGAGAATGATGATGATGATGGTGTAAAAGAGTTCTGGAGAGTCCTGGAGTTCTGAAGAATGGTTATAGTTCTACACGAAACGTTGATTAATTATAATAAATTCATTGCATTGTGTTGTAGCTATTATTATTATTATGTCTGGTCATGTCTATCTTGAATTATCGTTAGTTATTTAATGTTACCTTCTTCTGAGATCCTTTGCTACATACAAGCTGTGAACGAGACATTATTTAATTCAAAGCGTTGAAGACTCCAGACACTGGTCACAACGAACACACTGCATGCACGCTCTCAAAATTGGATTGGCACTTACTGGCCTCAATAAAGTTTAATTTTATATTGAGGGTTGAGATACCTTGCTTAAAGAATGTAACACATTCACACAGTATAAAGTAAAGGTAAGAAAAGAGGCCAGACCGCTATAGGTAAACAGTCTGCTTGACGCCTTCTTTACAATTTTGTTTCATTCGTATTCATGTTTTTGTTTCATTAAAATCGGCGTCTGCAAAAAGTATGACATTACTGGAGTGCCTAGCCAAAGATCTAACTACGCGCACAACCTCAAATTAAAGACATTTCAAACAGTGCTATTTCTTCGACAGATTTTGCGCACATATCAACACGAACAACAGAGACAAATAAAATACAAAGTTTCATATATTTACCAATAGGGTGCGCCGTGCTTCGATTCCAAAGGTATAAACAAATCAATTAAAGGTGGACTGAAAACAAGCTTAAAGACGACATATCATTCGGAATCTGTGTCGTGGACGGGTAAGAAATAAAAATATGTAGCGAAAATAAAAATATTTGTGAATCAACGGGTTGAAGGGAGAACGTTGAACGTTTTCGTAAAGACCAATGAAAAGTGTTGAGAAGAAAGCAGCTGAAAAGACGGCACTTGATCTTTCAGCGTTCTCAAAAGGAAGGAACTTGAAAGTCGGGTAACCTGTACCAGTAAATAACAAAACGCGCCTTCAGAAATGGAGATTAACCCGACGTCTTGCCTAGTTCGCCAATGTATCGATAGATAGATTGTTAAGAGCTATGCACCGATCAATTCTGAGATTTCAAAGACATTTCGTTTCGGAACTCCAGTCTTTTCAATAAGACGGTGGTGTCAGAATACATTATATTCAGCTGTGCCTACATCACAAAAGTGATATCGTCTTGGGTAAAAAGCCTGCAGGAACATTAACAAGCATTTAATACTTTGTCTCCTGTTCTGACACGGATATTATATTATTTATGTCGAAGCAGGTGGGAAGGCATTCATATTACAGACTAGAAGTTTAACGATTTCCTTCGCACCGAAGCTATTAATAGATAATTCAGTACTTGATAACTGGTATTTATCCCTTTTTAATTAACTCTACAGCTGCAGTTGAATCTGAAAGCAGTAGCTAAAGTAGATTATTTACTTGTATAAGCAGACTAAGCCTACCAGTGATTTTATTTCTGTGACAATGATGGAACAATACAGCCTACTGAAAATCACACATTAACTCGCCCCTTATAACCTCCATTCAACCTCCTTTTGCAAGCATCATTCCCATTTATAGTTTGCCTATTTCCTTGTATGTCTGCTTCTTTTCTACTGCAAAGTGTTTCGACAGTCATCGCAAACTCACTAGGGTTTACCTTTCCCCTCATTCAGAATTAGCAGCGCATAACGCGTCCACAAACAGCAAAGAGGCACATACTTTGAGTAAAGCTATTACATCTATGGACTAAGCATTCAACGGATTTAGCCAAACCGAAAAAAAAATGGTGATTACCCAGGAAGACAGGGGGTGACAAGAAAAACTGTCTCTGTGACTGTGCAGATGGAAGGGAGAAGACTACATGTATTGACAAAAATGTTTCCAGACCCTTGGAAGAAGGGCCGAGTATATGACAGTCGCAAATGGCATCGCCACTGGACGAACAAGCACCAGAAATCTTCGATGGATCCCTGGTTGGAAGGCTGAGGATGGGTCTGTCCGAGAGTAAGAAGCCAGTTCGCTGTCCAGGAACCCAAATAACTTAAAACCTGTGCTTATCCAGTGCCAAATGCTCACATTTCATCAAATTTTTCATCCTGCTTCTCCAGGCTCCTTCGGCAGGACAGGGGTATTTCGAGCCCAGGGGCGAAATAATATTTGGCTCCCCTTTCTTTTCGCCTCTAAATGGTCCCCCGCCTCTCTCCTTTCACCTTTCACCGTCCATCACAGTACACAATTCGCTCTCATGATTTTATCTTTTTGTTTCTTTTTATTTCATTTTTTTTCTCGCCTTATCTTGCCATATGAGTTTCACCTCTTTCTCTCTCTCTCTCTCTCTCTCTCTCTCTCTCTCTCTCTCTCTCTCTCTCTCCTCCTTCCCTATCTCTCACTTTTCCTATGCCCCTGAAATTCTCTCCCGTCGCCTCGATCCACCACTGCCAGTGACAATACAAACTATTTTGATCTCATGTACCAAAAGATCTCCCCCTCCTCTTATTCCCGTTCTTTCCCGTTCTTCCCTTCTTCACCCCTAAACTTCTCTCCACCCCCT
>JAWQUT010000215.1:682109-708873 GCA_033807755.1 Ellobium chinense
GGGGGGGAGGGAGGGGGAAGGGGCGGATTTGAAAAAAAAAGAGACTTTTTCCTTATATCATCATATTGTTCTCAATTGGGAGGTTACTGGAAAATAAACTTTTGACAATTTAATCATTCATTGGTTCTTATGTATTGAGATATTATCATGTTTTCGTTACCATGTTTTTCCAAGAAAAGATGACCCATTACATCTGCAATTCTGGTATTTTAGCGTTTCATCTCCCGATGAAGTGGGAGGGAGAGGGTCTGTACGGGGGAGAGAAGGATGAGGGAGCAGGAAGTGAAAGAGGGAGAAGTAAAGACCTTCCCATTTGACAAGGAACACTCAACAGCTCTCTGAACCGCATGAACTAAAAGTCACAAATCAGGTAGCCCTGATCATTATCATTGAATACTTTGCTCCAATATTGCCACTCAAAGGAATTTTCCCCTAAGGTAGGATAAAATGGCTTTAAAAAATTCATTTTTCCCTTACATAGGAGGAAATCGCTTTTTGTAAGTTGTTGGGAGAAAAAAAAAAGAGAAATGTGGGGGAAAATGGGGGAAAATGCCTTACATAGTAATCTTCTTTTTCACGGTAAAACTATAGGATTTGTTTTTTACTAATATTTTGTTTTAACATTGCGGGTAGGGGTATGTAGAGAATCAATCCTGCTGTAGAGAAATAGCACAAAACTAGAGTGGCAACGTTCTTTGTGGTTCCACAAGGGATCGGCGTATGACCCGCATGTCGTTCTCGCCTGTTATTATCAAGGTCACGGCAAGAAAACCTTTCGTAGATCTAATAATTATTCTCTGCGTGAAAATAAAGTGTGATATCAAAATGGAGCTGAGCTTTCCAACGGAGACCAAACGATCCGCATTCGACATTCACTGGTAATGGACCCGGTTCAGCACATCATAATAAGCTCTTCTCTTTTAGGGTGTGGAGTGTTGTTGTTGGAATTATTGTTGTTGTTGTTTTTTTCCTCTTCACCTTCTTCTTCTTCTTTTCATTACTGTTATTAATAGACCCTATATCTACATCAAAATACATGTAATGGGATACGGTCTTCTAGAATAAAACTCAGACTGACTCACGGATCTATGGCCTCGTGACATAAGCCCTATATAATTATGAAGGAGAGTGGGCCAGTCGTGGGTCGAGAAGAGGGAGAGGGTAACTGTCTGCCAAGCAACGACAAAACACCGTGAAATGTTGATTAAATTACGATTATACAGTGTTTTGTCGTTCTAGGGCAGCGTAGTTGTGGATGAGGGCGCATTTTTAGTGGCGACAGAGAAGAAAGAGGGAGGGATATGGAGAAAGAGGAGAGAGTCAGAAAGTAGAGGAGTATGGTAGAGGAAAATAGAAGGACATAAAAGGGAAAAGAGAAGGTTGTGTCGTAGTTGAACCGGGGGAAGCATGCAACAAATGGATCCCCATAAATGTGGAAAGAAATAGAAAAAGGGATGGGGGTCAAAATTGTTTAAAGACGTGCGGAAATCGAGGAAGAGATATAATGTATTCAAGAGAATAAAGGCTAATTTTAGTTACATATGGTCGGCATCGCCTAATCGCAACACTTTGAGAGCATTAGGAACTTGCAATTGATTGTGATACAGATAACGAAGTATTCTACTATCCACAAGGCAGCTGGCCGGATTTGCGAATAAGGAAGCTGCATTTGAGAGAAATGGACATTACCCTAGGCTTTGGAGCAGAGACAGCAGACTGCCCAGACCCAAAATAATATAACCTTCTGGCCTATTATATGTCATACGTTTCTGACCTACGGGCTTATAATTTTCCCCGCCAAAATGACCTATTTTATATATATTCATGATCTATATTATCAATACTCATCTCCAAAAAAAATTTGCGAAACTGTGGATGCCATCCATATATTAAAGAAGTTGGACAAAAAATTTGTCGAAGCACAATGCTAATGTTCAAATATAACAGCGCTTGATTTCTCTAAGGAAGATTTGGGAAAGGTAAGCCTTTGTACTAGCAGACATTAGATGTAGTTTCTGATGGAATAAACATGTATTAAGCATTACAAATTCACAAAGCCTTACCTTGAATGTTTCAGCAGATGTACATGTAACTTTTTTTTTCCTAAGATGTGGTAATGTTTTCTTTCCATCCCCTTCCGTTTCTATTCATATTTTATTCATTTTCAATTTTCTTTTTGTACATGTTTATTGTTGTTGGAGGAAGGCATATTTTCTGAAACATTCCTGGCATTGTTTTGTTAATTTCTAAAGCTTAAAATTTGTTTTTTCCTCTGTTATATTTCCTTCCAGCCTTATTTTAGCATCAAAAGTGGAGAAGTCGAAATGAAAACAAAGCCAGTGAGATATTTTCTTTGAAAAGAATATACTTTATTTTCACACCATAAAATTAAGAGATAATAGGCACCTAAAGGAATTTTTTCACCAAGAAAAATACTACATCAGTCACAACAGAAAAATGACTGGGCAGTGACAGAGACATTTGTCAATAACTAATGCTACTAGCTTCATCTGAATGACTTTGCCTGACAATAAAACCAAATAAGTACTTCAGCTTTTATATTTTGGTCATGAGAAGAAGAATGCTAATAAACAAATGAATACAGTGGCCAATACAATGTAAAAAAAAGTGTACACACTTGGATGTATTTAAGAATAATTTAAACATGTACTGAAAAAAAGAATAAATTGGTGCAGTCTTTTTCTGTTGATTAGTCAATTAATAAATCAATTAGTCTGTCATTCATCACTCCCTAAAGGTTACTAGCACTTGTTGTTTTTTCTTCTTTCAGCCCTATAAATAAAATGTGTTATCATACAAATTCTGCTGTAATTTCAATTTTTTTTTCCCATGGAGATTAAAGCACTTCTGCCCAATTGCTAAAAATTTTCCCCAGATCTCTTTCAAGTAAAATCACCTCTCCTGAATTTGTCCCCAATTTTTCATTAAGCTGGTTTTTACTATGTGCTAATACATAGGCCTAAAACATTTATTTTACAATAACAAGGCCCAAATTGTACCTGAAACTTTAAAACTGCATGCTTTTTCTGGATCACAGGTCCTTTTACATACTTCTACATCGTGACATTGGCTGGCAAGGCCCTAAGAAAGGGCTAAAATTATATCTTGACGGATTAATAGGATTATACACAAATACGTGCCTGAAACCGGAAGGTTTAGCTCCGGTTTAGCCTGTTGGTTCCGACTTCTTTGTAATGAAAATGACTTTGTGTATCTCTGGTGAACACACTATTGTTTCGACAATAAGAGCTGCAACTCCTCGCCCCCTCTCTCTTTGGATGATTGGGGCTGACATTTGGTCCAGAAATAGGAAAGACATTCTCTAGCTCAATGTTTCAATGTCATAAAAGGTCTCAGGAGGCACTTAATGACACCAAGCCAGCCATCATCCAACCGATCACCATTTCAACTATAGCCAATGGGAACAGGACCCATAGTAACTTCACATAATGAGCCAAACTCCTTTGTTAACTTTTTAAAATATAATCATCCTACCACTGAACCAGTTTACATTTCAAAATGTATTTACAGTTGAACACCCATAACTTAATATTATGTTTTTCTCATGTCCTAATTTCATAAAAAATTAGAAATCCCTGTGTAATGTTTTCCTGAAAATCATGCATGTATCCAACAAATTTTTAGACCTAACAAATCTGAGGTGTTTTCAACTGTACATTGGTGAATTTTACGTGCATATTACAGTACACGTTGTGGTTATTAAAACATTACAGGTCGACCCTGCTGGCTAAATGAACCAGAATCCACAGGCTTCATTTTACATTCTGTCCTAGTCTTCATATTGTCACCGTCTCCTAACACTGTCGTAACTGATTATTGGTAGATTTGCATTTACGACAGTATTAGGGGACGGTGACGATATATGGAGTATACTCTAATGATATTGTCAGGGATGAAAGCTGAATTTGATGAAAAAGCCTGAACTTTCCGTTTCATAATTCAAGGAATGCGTGGCATGCTTTATGATATTATTAGTACTGATTTTGCACTTTTCACAAATAAAAGACAGTGAGATATATAATCTTCTGACAAAACTCTGAAAGCTATGCCCTTGAACCTGGTTTGCCTGGTCAAGTCCATATAAATGTGTTGTTCACATTCTTATCCAGTGCTTTGAAAGTGAAAGTAGGATGACTATTCTTCCCGGTACTGAATCCAATATCCTCTCTTAGTACGATTAGATGGAGAATTGATGCACTTGCAACAAAGTAAAGATTCTATTTAAAGATTGCCTCATCTACTGCTGAAGTAGCATGTATGGTTAAAATTGCAACCCCAGATACTTCAATTGCTGGCAATTCAAGGCCTCTATCCGAGTATCAGAGCAGTTGGACACAAACAACAAACACAATCATGCAAAAGGCATGTGCACATGGGTCATTTCCAGTTCTTATTGCTTGTTAATGACTGATGTTGCCTTATTTTTTTGTACCCATTTTTATAACGACACCAAAGTCAAATAAGGCAATGGGAGTTTGTGGCTGACTGTCAGCCAGCGATGCTGGTGTAAGCCTGAAACTTTCCAATCACTGAAAAAAGCCAGAAATCTGAATATTGTTTGAATATTGACTAAAGCAAATCTACAAGCATAAGTAACTTAAAATAGATACTATCAATGGTATAAAGTTTCAGTATAAAATACATAATGGTTCCAAATTCAAGACATGTCCCAGTGTAACAACACAATGTAAAACAACTGTAAAACAACCGGGCATGTCCAAAAAATATTACTGCTTGGCAAGCTAGGAGCTAATTGGTCAGTTGTTAGAAAAATCACAGATGTGCAGTGAACAAGAAAGACATCCAAACATGGAATTACAGCTGCTGCAGCAACAACAACCACAGCAGCAACTGCTGACATGCACATGCTCTACATTCCCAACCCCCTTTAAGTTTGTCACTGAAAATGAAAACTTCAAAAATGCCTGCTGCACACACAGGCCATGCAAATCAAATCGAATCTGCATCATCATCAGAGCCTAAAAGCATTGTTGGTATAAACATTATGATGTAAGAACCAAAATTAAAAGTGATAATGAAATTAAACTTCTATACTTCCAGACAGGAACATGCTTTACATTGTTTAAAAATCTCTTTCACAACTGCATACTGCCATTAAAAAAGATCCTGGTCCCCCTAGCTCTAACGCCCCCAAGTGCTTAAAATGTAAAACAGAACAGAGTCGTGTCAGGAATGGGAGGCATCCAGCAAATCTATATGCTGATATTAACACAGCTCCTCTTTCAATTATTTTTGGGCTCAAATTTGTCATTGTATGTAAAAATAATGGCAAAGTTTAGACAAAACCAAAACATCAAATCATTTTACTTGACATCAGCCTGTTTTGAAAACCCAGAAAATTTCAAAACTTTGGTTTTATAATGCTAACTTAGTCGCAGATATCACATCTGTGATGACATCATGCAAATGGATGCCACTTTAAAAAATAGAGCAGGTTATCGGATCCTTCGCAATTGCATACTGCCATGATGAAGCATCCTGATCTCCCTAGCACAGAACAGAATGGGAAGTATTTTACCCAACAACACTATGAGGTAAACCATCCCACTTGTCAGTCAAACCAAAAATCTTAGACTTCATGGTCTTTGGATTGTGAGGACAACTCACAAGTTGTACAGCCATGCACAGATGGTGAAGGAGTGCTGGGTTTGCTGGCTGTGCATATAGGGGCTCTCAAAAGGTCAAGAAACAAATAATTCAATAAATGCTAAAAAAATCTGAATGCTTATATGACTATAATTAGCTCTCACAGCTCTCCAGTAATGAATACACTAAGCATATACATAAAGGCATACAACACTCTGAATGAGGTAAACAGAAAGCCAATGATATTTGTCTTGCAGCCGGTCAAAATAAGGTTTATATCTGTTTTTGACTAAATCAACTTTATTTTAATCAAGTCTTTTTTACCTTGCACTTTCTGGTCCAAGAAAAAGTCACTGAAGGGTACGTGAGATCATTTCAATGCAATGACGAAAATCGTAATAAAGAAAAAATATTACAAAATGGAAGTCATTTTATCTACATCACAAACACTAAAATGCATACAGAATTACTTACCATCCCCATGTGAAATCAATTCTTGTGTTTGTGTACAGAAAAAACTGCGCATTTTAATTCCACAACAACAAAAATTCAATACCAGAGGGGCTGAATCACTTTCAGAGTCTGACATCTCAATTTCTAGTCTAGTTACTTGAGTCTCGTTTCAGCTGGTTGCAAGATTTACTTTATCATGGACACACAAAATGCAATGAAAGCTCTGGGTAAATATGCTAGCTATTTACACCGCATGAAAGTCTTATTTAAAACATTAAAAAAAGTTCACTACAAATGTGATACACTTGAAAACAAGTTTAATATAACAACGCTAAACATAGAGTAGTCATATAATGTAAAAGCATTAACACAGTCCTCTTTCAGTAGTTATTGTGCTCAAATTTGTCATTGTATGTAAACATATCAGTAAAGCTGAGAAAAAAGCCAAAACATCAAACCATTTTTCTTGACACCAATCAGCAAATTTCAAGACTTTGGTCTCATAATGCCAAACTGGTTGCAAATATCTCAATAGCAGTGATATCATGTGAATGGATCCCATTTTAAAAAAAAAATGGAGCTGGTCATTGGATCTGGGAAAAATTTATTTTCTATAGATTTGAAGGCTGGAGGTATGGTGCTGCAAAACAAAGCAGGACCATAAAAACTATATGTGTGACTCACACAGTAAATCTGGGTAGAATCAATAAAGAAATAAATCCACTGCTTGTAACAAACAAGCCTTACTTCTTTTCCATATTATATTTTGTTTTACTTATTATAAAATATAACTAGCGTTAGTCTGAAAACAAGCTTACTGCAAAGCATTTGTAATTTCCCTACTGTTCTATATTTCAAATAAAACCATATTCTCTCTTACTCACAATAAATCAACTCATGTAACCATCCCAAATCTAACTTTTTCAATTCAAGACCAACCAAAGGCTTGTTATTTCATTATTAATTAAACATGGTGTCATTCTTCACCACATGATCTTAGTTGCCATCCCATAATCTAAATCAAGATTATTTTTCCTCTTCATGGACAATCCCAAAGAAGCTTAATATGAAATGATTTCCCTGATCCCATGAATTTTGTATTAAGTTGTTAGGATGTCAATATAAAATGCGCAAAACCTACAAACAGGAAAAGTTCAAGCACAAAGGATAGTAGAAATGGGCACATGAAACAGGAATGACATTGCTATACACATGACATAAGTCTTGTAAATGATATTATATTTCTAAAAAGTCACCCCCATGCAAAAATATGCGCAATTAACTAAGCTGTGTATTCAGATTGTTAAAAATGGGAGGAAATTATAAACCCAACCCTCTACCCCACCCCCCCTCAAAATTTAATGTAATGAACAGAAAGGCACCAACATAGTCATAGCGGTGTATAACTTTAATGCCCTTGTTACGGTTGTAAAGATGCTAACTAAAACAAAACTCACCCTGCATCATTTCCACACCTGGGCTTGGCCACATGCTAAGCCTTCAGACTGACAGAGAGTTACGTTTATGCATGCCCTGTAAGAAAACTGATGTTTTTGTTGCCCTGTTGTCTCTAATTTGATTACAGTCAGGGAGTTTAATTGTAGCAATCTGAGGTTTCTTGATTTGTTCGTTAAACCTAACTCTATATCGAAAATAGCAATATGTAAAACTGAACAGGAACAAATACAATGAACAGTGACGAAATTTGTGTTTTAAAATTACATTGTTAAAAATAATGTAGACTGATTATCATAGTGACAAACTACACGTTCTTGTACAAATTTAGGTGAAAACTACATGTTTCTATGTTACATGGTTTTCTCAGAATCCTTGACACAAATTTTGGGATTAACATTTTATACTTATAGACAGACAATTTTAGTAGCACAAATGCTTTAGACAGCATTATGGCTGACTCGAATCTCACATGAACCCATCTGTAAATTTTCCTTTTAAAATAGGCAACATCCTATGAACTTTCCTCACTATCAATACTGGTGTCTTCTCCAAGTCAGGGGCAATATTCTCCCTTGTCATAAACTTTGAGGGGGGATTACAAGACTTTTCTCAAATTCTGTCCAATTTCTGCATAGGCAATAAAAGGAAATCAGCTGGGTTTGGAGAAAACTTGGATCAACACTGAAAATAGGCCTATTCAATGTTTAGAAAGTCACACCTCCCACTGTTTCTTTAGGAAATGAGGGGAAAATTCTGCATACTTTTGAAAATGGACAAGGGAGTTGTAGGAGTTTTATGTTCTACTGAACAACAAGGGGCTGCATCAGGCTGTTTGCCACATTAAGCCAGCTAGATCCCAGCTCCAGGGTAGAATAGACCACTGGGTGTGCCTTGTCCATCCTCTGGCAGAACTCAATGGCCCGTAAGAAGGCACCCACGAGCGTGTCAATCTTTTCTGTGCTGAAACCTTCCTTCCTGAGCTTGGGTTCCACCTGATCCACTGAGAAATTTAGCAGAGATGTCATGTTCAGGGGGAATAACTCTGGCATGAGGACCTCCATGATGGAAAACATAACCAAAATGGTGGCCAGCTGCTGCCTTACATGATCTGTGGCTGTCTTTCCTGTGGAAAAATAGGTCTTCCTTGAGTAAAGAAATATCTCCCCTCACTGGCACTTTACTGTTCGCACTTTCACCACCACAAGCACAACAATGATCACTGTGTTCAGTCTCATGGTGGTGCACTTACCCCTTTACAAGATCTCATGCCTGATGTTCTTTCAGCTTAAAGAAATTTCTGTGGCGTTTTTTGAAGTCCCCAAATAGAGCAATGGCATTAAGAAACTACAAATTTCATCAAAAATCAGCCAACTATCATCCATTATCTTTGACTTTCTTCACTTCTTCTCCAGCTTTTTGCATGGATTAGTTATAAAGCAAATGTATTATGTCATACGCCATTTGTCACGCAGATCACATCTAGCTCAAGAGACATGGTGTTTGATATATGGAATCATGACATGATGTTATATAAAACTTGGCAGTGCTGTTTGTCATTGATCACGAAAGGGTTAGGAACAACCTCATCAAAAGACCACTATTGTTATTGACCAGTGGCATTTCAAAGTTTTGCCATTCAATTTCTGTGTTCTACTATACTCCTAAACCATCTCCCTCCTTTTGAAACACTACAGTCTAGTCTGCATAACTACAGTTCCTTGGGAGCATGGAAAACATGATATAAAAGGATGTACATTTATCTGCAGAATTTTGATATAAAAAATTTTATGAACATGCCATCTTCAACTGACTCATTCCTGCTTAAAGCTCTGGCAAATTTCTGCTCATACAGCCACCACAAAGGGAGACAACTCTACTTGTTTAGCTAGATTCAGTCAAAAACAAATTGTTTTAAAGCAGCTTCAAAGTGGTTTAGAAATTATTTATGTTTTCTTAAACTGAAATGGACAAGGCTCAATGAAGACATGTTGCTATGCACAGAGCTCTGGTGTTTTCAATTATGAAAAAAAAAATCTGAAGTTAGGGATACACTGGTATTCTCAGCTGCTCTCTGTCTCTAAAATCTGTCAGAATTTCTTTATTGTGGGATCCTTTCTTCATTTTAATCACCAGTTTCATATGTGTTTGCAAAAGACAGCTCAGGGACTTAAGCTCAAAGATCAAACAAACATACTGCCACTGCCTGATAACTCAGCTGGTACTTCATAATGTGTAAAGTACACAAAGGAAGAAGAATTGACAAAGTGGTGAAGATAAAAAGAGTTCTGTTAGCAACAGAAAGTAGCATAAAATCTAGTAAATGGGTGGGTGATTCTGATACCTTATTAGATGGCATTGTGTATTGCCAGGGAAATGTAGATAAATGCAGCCAAATGGAATCTCACTTCAGAGTGCATTAGGTATCCCACTAGGTTGTCTTAGAATAGAATGAGTTAAAAGGAGCTGACCGCATTTAACTCATCATACCATTGGTGGCTTTTCTACAGTCAGTGCCACTGCTACTGTAATTCTCTTAAAAAACTCACCAAGAGAAGTGAGTCCACTGGACATCAGGATCTTCACACACTCATGGCTGTCTATACCCAAAAGTTCATCCAGCCTGCTTCCAAATTCCCAGTGACCATCCTGGAAAGGACAGTATAACTGATACTTCAAAAATCATAGTTTGCAAGAGACAACAAATTCACAAGATGAATTCCATGCTAAAGGCACCGAGGCGGTGGGTGGGGTATTGTCCCTTTGGCTGAGTAGTGGGTCTTCCTGAGTTACACTCACAGCCCAGGGATACATGAGAAATGTTGGATGACTACTTTCTCCTCTTTACTTTACTATTATGCTCATTTGGCTCAGGGGCAGATCAGGTGCACATCAGACAGTGGTAAATCTGAGGGATCAGCTCTGCATCCTCCATGAGAAAGGCCACTTCACTTCCAGAGTTATATATAGAAACACTAGATATTCACTTTTCTAAAAGTTTTAGGAAATGAACTCTTGGGCAAATGGGTTTAATTAATATATATAGACTATCTATCTTATCTATTAAGAGATTGACAGTGAGATTCAGATCATTAAATGCTTCATGTTTCAAAGTGTACTTCCAGACTAACAACTCTATTTGATGTGGATATAAAATCTTTTGTTAAAAAAACTCCAAAGTTGCAAAGAGCAGGAGATAGACAGAGGGAGGCCAGAGAATGAGTGACAAAAGGTGGGTGTAGAAATCCCCCAATTATCTTTGTCATACGTCATTCTCTATGGTGAGTGGGAACTAGTTATTCAAATCATATTTCCATGTAGAAAGGAGGGAAGGAAGGTGATTCCCTCTTCAACAGAAAACCGCAGATCCACCATTGCCATTAGCACTACTGCTTCACTGAGTGACTACTGAAGCTGGATAATATCGTATTATAAAATATGCCCGGTAAAAGTCAGTTAAATTAAAAGTGCCAAGACCAGGCAAATCTGTTTCTTTCATCATATCTTTAGTCATAGGTGGTAGTGATACCCATTTCAGCAAAACAAATGTTGAATTAAGGTAATGTGCATTTTATCTTGCCTAAAATCAAGAATAAAGTAGGCTTTCATTAATTAGTTCAACCATAAGAAAAAAACAAAGTCACACCATAAGAAAAAAACAAAGTCACTCACAGCATCCTGGCACTCCAGCAAAGCCTCAAAGTCTTTCAGCTTCAGATGATCCCCTCTTGCTCTGATACTTGCAACTCTTGAGCCAATGCCAAAGCCAGATAATGATAAGCCAGCCTCCTCTTCCTCAGGAGCTCTCTTCCGCTTGTAGTGTTGTAACATCGCTGGCACTGCATAAAAGTTTGGCTTTGCATAAAAGCCCCTCTCTTCAGCACTCAACGGCTCTGCACAAAAGTACTGCTCTTCAGTACTCAATGGCTGGTAACTATGCAAAGATGATACTTTTGAAGACTTTTTCTCTGATTCACGACTGAATGAAGACATGTAAAGCCTACTCTTCGGCAAGGAATGGCCTTTTGAAGCAGAATCTTCTTCAACTATTTCATGCCTGACCAGAGTTTTCCCAAGATAACCGCGGACATCGCTCATATAAGTGTCTACATCTAATTTTCTTCCTCCTCCTCCCCCTCCATTAAAATCACGATCACAAGAATCCAAAGCTAATACTGTGTGATGTGATGCATCTCTTTCTTTTGTTTTTGCTTCTCTAGCAGAACCAAACCTCCCACCCCTTCCTCGTGTCCCTGAGTGCAGTAACTGAAAATCTGCTGCAGCTAGTTCTCTTGGTGGCAAAGCCAGTGGTGGCCCTCTCGGTGGGAGTGGCGGTGGCAGGGCATCTGAATGTGACGCAGGAAGTGCTATCCCTTGCCCAGGTGGTGGTGGTGGTGGTGGTGGTTCACATACTGGTGGCGGAGCTCTCCCTAGTTTGGGCGATAGCACTGCATATGATTTCGAATAGATTGATCGGGGTGAAGCTACAGGTGTTAAATCTGCCACAAGTGGTGGTGGTGTCATGTATGATGTTCTCATCGGTAACGATGGGGGTGGTAATGGTGGGGGTGGAGGCGCCGTTGCCATTTGTTGAAAATTTGCCCCTTCCGTTGCTGAGGTTTGCATTCCCTTCAGTCCTAGCTCAAATTCATGTATTAGTGTTTTGCCATGACCTGAAACTTGCTGCTGTTGTTGCCATTGTTGTAACTGCTGTTGTTGCTGGGGCAGTTTCTCATCCAATGATTGTGCCTTGGCTTTAAACAATCCTGCAGCTCCAAAACCAACTAATCTTTGCTGTACTTGTGGTGCAGCACTTTCACCCCACTGCTGCTGAGCTGCCCCGAACAATTTTCCACGGCTTCTTGTGCCAAAAACAGACTTTTCTGTTGTCTGTGATATTTCTGCTGTGCCAAGCTGCTGCTGTGGAGCTGTCCCAAATAAAGCCCCAACACTACTTTTGCCAAACGTATCAAACGCCTGTGGCATGCCTGACTTGTCACTCGGCTGTGGGGGAGCTCCCCTGGCAAATAATCCACCACCACTAGCTGCACCGAATGCTGACTGCTGACTTCCATAAGCTTGAGTTTGTGGAGATCCACCAAATGTTAAGGACTGTGCCATTGGCACAGGATAATCTAGTGATGGCCTTAGTGGCACACTTCTCATGCTGTCAATTTGTGAATATTGTATTGCACTTCTCATCCCAAAAACTGGTGGCTTTGGTGGTGGACTTCCCTCCTGCTCAACAGGTGTTCCTCCATGTACTTTTCTTGAAACTTGGAAACTAAGTGGCATTGCTTGTATTTGCTGATCAGAGATGGGTTTTGGGATTGGAGCTGGTGCCTGTTGTATTTCAGAACTTTCCTTGCCGCGAATGCTTGATCCGTAAGCAGGAGAAGTTGGTGAATATGCAGGGGAAGTTGGTGAATATGAAGCAAAACTTGGTGAATGTGCAGGAGAAGTTGGTGAATATTCCGGTGAAGTTCGTGAAGACACATGGCTGGGGATCATCTTTTTCTTCTTCTGGCTTTTCTTCTTCTCCATGGTTGGCTGATCTGTAGAAGGATCCAAAGAAATGGTAAACTTTCTTGCAAGCAAAATTTTCAGCACCCCAATTAGTGGTGATGAAAGGGATAAACTGATTTCATCTCCAAGGATTAGAAACAAGACTATATCCTAAAAAGCTCATGAAAACATTAATCTTATTAACTACAGCATCAGCAGCATATTATGTGGATGGGTGAGTGGGTGAGTGAGTGAGTGAGTGAGTGAGTGAGTGAGTGAGTGAGTGAGAGTGACAGAGAGAGAGAGAGAGAAATGGGCAGACGGACGGATGGCTAGAGATATACAGCAGAACCTGTTTAAGCAGGATGCTCTGATTCTGACAAATCATCCCACTTAAGCGGGTGTCTTGCTTAGGCTTACTGTCCATCTTAAAGGGATTTCTTGCATTTTAATTCATATCAAATGTTAACCATTTTACTCTGCATGTCTTCTATGTACAAATAGTTTGATCTAACTGAAATTCCATTAGGCTATAGAATATGAATTATGAACTTTGTCATGGGGAAGATGATTTTCAGTTTGGTTTCAAAATAGCCTGTAAGCCATCTCACCATGTCAAGATAATTCCAAATCAAGGAGGAAGCCCTGAAAAGAACTGTTATGATAGTCCTGAGAAACGGGAGAAAAAGGTGGCTGACTGACTGATGGGTGGAGCGGATGGGCCAGACTGGCTCAACAACAGCTCCGCTCATTGTGCAGGTACACATGGCACAAAAGGCATAAGCTCAGGCTTGCACCTGAATGATGTTTGTCTAGTGGCACTGATTACTTCATGGGTGGATGTACATTGACCGTCATGTATATGTGTCAGTAATACTTTGTTTGTCTGCAAACATAACAGGTGTTGTGACTGGGCACAAGGATAACAATGTACAAAATTCCTGTTTAAAATTCTGCTTAAAATCGTGTAATAGTTACTACTGCTTGCTTCCAAATCATCTTGCTTAAATGGAATGTCATCCCATTTACATGTATACATTGAAAAAAATAAAAATTCTGCTCCCCAAGAATCGTCTTGGGCATTGTGCTTATGCCTATCCTGCTTAAGTGGGTTCTATTGTATTGCTATCTCTGCCCATCTGCATACAGCTGTTCTGCAAGTATATTTCGACCGATCTCTGCCTATTCGCCTCTGGTTGCATTGCATGTATTCATCTATTCTTCTGAATGTGTATAAATATGAATAGCAGGTAATGACTGTGGGCTGTGGGACGTGTTATTTTTTAAAATGACATTTCACTGTCCCAAAGAGGCTGTTTTCTTAATCAAGTAACCATTTCTTCACAGACAAGAACAGGTTTGATTTTTGTTCAATTTTGTTTATTTGGGGAGTGGGGAGTGGGAAAGGTGTGATGTCGGAGCAAAATTTTAACTCTTGTAGCACAAGGTGCCTCCAGTCCAGTGTCCCACTGGCTTTAAGATCATTGTTACGGTTAATGATTGTTGCATGTGTCTGCTGACTGATCAGCTGATACTGGGCTGCAAAATTCAATCATTGCACGCAGTACTCTGCAAGGAGATGCATATTATATTGTATTGCCGCATTCAAGTGAAGTGAGCAGATGGCACAATTAATTCTATCATAGCACTACAAAGGTTAAGAACCTGATAAAAGTAGACCATGGTAGGAATGAGGAAGTACTCAACACAACAAACATGAGACAGGTGACAGAACTTGTTCAAGAACAATATAATTACGACAGCTTGAACATGTCAAGAAAATGGACAGTGGTAGATTATGAAAGAAGGTGACAGAGTGGAAGACACAGAGATAGAGAAAGTGGATAGAATGGAAGACACAGTGGAAGAGAGACCTGTTAAAAATCACAAGAGTGAGCACTAGTACAATACACCTAAACAGACTTAACATCTCATGGATAGAGGCAAACATGCTGGTGGGAGACTGTAGCTTATGGAGGAGAACGGCTCAGTGTGTCACTGACACAGAAAGAATTAAATGCTAAGTCAGTTCTTGGGATGGGAGAAGGAGGAGCTGTGTGGAGAGATCAAATATTGTAAGCCACAGTCTTGTCAACACCACTATAAATACCTCTGAACATGTCATATACCATACCAAACTGCAAATGTTCCAAATCAATGTCTCTTGAATGCAGGTACTAAGTGTCAATAATTTACAAATTCAGTGTCAGACTAAATTAAGAATATTTTTCCATACATTAGCAATGTATTCAGAAATACATATCTCTATTAATTCATTCAAACCATAAGAGAGCTTGAAACCTGGATTCGTTCAGCAGTAATGGTATTTTTATGCATTTATAAGACTAATTATCCCCTCATAAAATCCCTGTATATCAAAAACATTCAGTGAGGGCCTTATGAGTTTGGGACTAATGTTTTTCCAATGCAGTGCACAATCTCAATATGATACTCAAATGTAGATGTATTATATATTCACTACCAGGTCCAAATGTTGCTACAGAAACTGAACGCTGCACCAAGATGCCAGTACCCAAATTCAATACTGCACATACATGTGACGCAAACTCAGTATTCAAATCAATTGAAGGCTACATCTAGTGAAAAGTATGACCAAATGGTTACAACAGTGGTCTCAAGATCAAAAGGTCATGGATTCGATTCTGAACCCATATTGCCGAAGTGTCTTTACAACACACTTTGTTCACATTTTCCTCAGTCCATCATATATAAAAGGGGTATCTTGCAATAGGCAGTGACAGATATTGTCAGAAAGATAATGATCAGTGCCGGCAAAACTGTAGAGATACATCATATAATTATTACCCCTGGGAATTAGGAAAGCTATTAGCTTGGCCTGCTGGGATAATAATAATAATAAGTTGTGTAAGTAAGTATGGTTATATTTGCGAACTTCACTGTTATAATCCATAGATACTCAACTGACTTTACTTATCCTCTCAAAAGGGACAGACATAACAAAAGATCAATCCACTATTATCACCATCATCTTTAATACCGGCATTATTTACAAGAACCATTACTTCCTCAAATCAAACTACGAGTAGGCAAAAAAAATACCCCAAAAACTTTCAGATTAAATTATGGTGAGACTCAGAATCCCATCCCAATCCTCACCATTTGGGATGACATACAATTCAGTCGTCTTGTTAATCTGAATCTTTTGGCTCAAGTGTATTTGTCTGGATTATCAAAATTTTCCGACTACTGTGCTAAGCTATTTAATAAACTGTAGTGCCATTTGTTACCAGGATGACCGAGCAGTTCAGAATAGATGAAGTTTTATCTGATTATGATGTAGTTTATCTGATGAATGAATGAACGGGACAATAAAGGAAAACCCAGCAAAGACGAAATGAAGAAATTAAAAAAAAAAGAAAGGGGGATTTTAGGTGGTTGGGGGGTGAGGGGGAGGGAGAAGGAGTAAATCTTTTTCTTTTAATTTATGCTCCAAAAGATCAAAGCTGCACAATGATGCTTTGTTTATATCTTTTGTATTTCAATATTCCAACAGCTTACGAGCATAACGTAACTGGTACCCATGTTTTTTTTGTTTTGTTTGTTGTCACTGGGAGTGTTTACAGGGCAGTGGGAGTTACTGCTAAGAGACCAGTGCCATAGATTAATCATGACCAGGGGTGTTGCTGGTTGGATAAGGATTATCGTGTCTTGTAATCACATTCATAAAAATGCGAACGAATGACATGGGTACATAATCAAACAGTCTTTCTTATGAGCTCTGTGTGTATAATTGAAGCATAGTGCACCATACTATCATTCCCATTTTTTTAGCACTCAAATTTTGAAGCATGATTTTCCAGATTACTGATGATATTCATATAGGAAACGAAAATGTTGCCATATTTGACATTCGATTAAGAGAGTTCCAGCTTCCTGGAGCATGACTGCACTAAAAAGTTACAATAAAGGAAAATGGCTGTGACTACTATACTGACCAGAAAGAAGATCGAGGCTTCTCTCCATTAGATCTTCATATGCCATATAATCAGCCTCAACTTCTTCAATCAGTTTCTCCTCTTCTTTTCGTGATGCTTTCCCACCAGTGGACAATCGGGCTGTCTCCTTGGTTCGTCCTGGTTGTTTTGATCTCTCTCTGTCTTCTGGAATAGATATCCTAGCAGTTTGTCTTGTATGTGCGCGCACGGGAGAAGCAACAGACCGTGAAAGATGAGTAAGTGAGGGTGATGGTAATGTAATCATTGGCTCTTCCTCCCTTTCTGTAGATCTTGACCGTGACCTTAAAATGCGCCTTTCATCGACCTTGCTTTCTGTTGCTATTCTTCTGGGAAGGGGAGGAGGAGGAGGAGAAGATGATCCTATAAACAGATAGAACAAAAGTGACATGACTTTATTTGAGACAGGCTCTTTGCCACACAGACTACTGTCAGTTTTAGCACATATGCCTGAATGTCATCTACTCTTATTGAAGCCTCATATATTAATTACATGGAATTAGCCCTCCTAAAGGCAGCGTAACAGTGCGGTTTGTGAGTCGTACTCAGAAATTGAAGACTTTCAAGTCTAAGGTTTATGAGTTCAACTCACAAACTTGGTGGTTTACATTGTAGTGTCCTTTGGAAAGACACTTCACTTCCATTTCCTCACTTGCCTGAGGGGCAAATGAGTACCTGGCTTTAGAGTTGAGGGGACCAGAGTGCTGCACCCTGGCAACCAGCCATGACTTTGTTATGTATTTCTTTTGTAATATTATGTATTTACATGTATGACGTGTACTATTATATGTGTTTGTATTGTTGAGATGTATAACATTGTATGACATTGTAAAACAATTTGCCTACGGGGTAAAATGAAGTTGTATTTTCATTTTCATTAGATTGTGCTGCTGTAGTAAAACTTCAACTACTTTGAGTTTATTGCAGGTTTAAGATTTTACCATGGTATATTAAAAATTTCAGTTCTCAGACATTTGATCTGCAGATATTCGGCCCGTGGACCTACAATTACAAAGGAATGGACACTTAGCCAACAGACAAATGACCTCACAGAAATTTAGCTGAACACAAAAAGAACTGAATACACTGATTCTTGATGGAAGGACAACTGGCTGAATTTCACAGTGTTATTTTAATTACATACTGGCATAGGAATTTCAAAAACAATTGTGAACAGACTTGCTGAAGCAAATTTCACATGTAGCTACTACCTTTTTTTCCACATTCTTCTTTCCACTTTTGTTTCTTCCCTCATGCTTTCTAAATGTGCAAGTTAATATGTCAGTTATTTAGCAAAACTGATACACACACTCACAAACTTAACTTAAGAGGTAATCTGTTCTTCCATAAAAGAATAAGACTGGCTCATTTCTTTGCACTGAATATTTTTATCAAATTTGCTTTAGTTGGTACTTGTCACTAAGAGATAAAAAAAAAAAAAGTTTTTTGACAATTTATCTATTGCCCAGGCATCTCTTTTTGAATAACATGCCATGCAGCCAAGCAAGTGTCTGGCCACTAGTTACAAATTAATTTTTTTGAAAACATTCAAGATGTATGAGAAACCAAGGAAAAATAAAACATATACATGTACCACTTTAATTTTAAATATATTTCTCCTTCTATGTGAAGTCGCATGAGCGGGCATTAGCCTGGATATGAAACTTATAAACCACATTATTATTATTATTATAATTATGTCTTCATGATCTTATACCTGTGTTTCTATCTCAGCCTAAGTTTCATGGCAAACCACTGTGAGAAATACAGTGAAATACAAAAAAGGAATACAACTTTCAACTGTATGACATGTAAGCAACAATAATACTTGCAATGGAGTCACAGAGTGATGCACACAAATCTTAAACCATGTAAGTGGTGAACCTTTTATTTGTACAAACTAATGTATTAATTTTCTATCTTTCTTGCTAAAGGTGAGAAACTCATTTACCATCTGAAAACAGGCTAAATCCCATCTCATCATCTGACTCTGATTCTGCCATGTCCAAGTTAGCGGCAGCACAAGCTGTAGATACTGTAAGAAATCAACAGCATATAAATTTACTATCACTTATCACTGAATTATGATACTGACAGGTCATATGGGAGAAGAATGATATGGCCAAATATATCTTGCCGTATGGCTTGTTAATGTTAATGATACTTTCAAGAGATATGGGAAGAAAGTGACTGCAGGGACTTCATAATGACTTGGCACAAATCTAATAAATTTGTGTCTCAAGACCAGATTGATGCTTCTCAGAAAAATATTCATATAGGTGTGCAGTTTATTGCAATTCTGTTATCTGAGAAGCACTGGGCAAATCTGTACCGGAATTCACAGCTGCAGTTTGGACAGAGGAAGATAAAATTGCCATTTGAAATGAATTGTTAAAGTTCTGGTGACTTCTAACATCAATATGCATGTCTTACTGAAAGGAAATAAAACTCATTTATCATCTGGGAACAGTCAGGGATTATTCCCTGACCAGCTATGAATCTCATCACCAGAACCATCAAAAGTCAGCAATACAGCTATTCATTAACACATGTCACAACATTTTGAAACACGAAGGTCATATTGGAAGCTGGTGCTGTGCAAGACATTTTGCCATAAAACATTTTTTAAGAGACCTTCCAAGACTAAAGGCAATGGGAAGATAATGTCAGAATGTTAGTGATCAGTGCCTGTAAATGGCAGCTGTACTGTATGCTCCCTATGGAGTTCAGACAGCCTTAGAGTGATCCGGCCTGCTGGGGGTAATAATAGTGTTAAGTTGTGTTATTATTATATTATTATTATCATTAAGATACTCATTCATTTAAAATTAGGAAAATGTGAAAGGAACCTGAGATGAAACTTGATTTAAAAGACAGGAAATTGCTTCACTAGTTCATATATATGTATTCCAAAGCAAAATACTGAGATGAAAATGTACTTGATGACAATTTATGATAATTCATGCTCTTAGTAAAATTCAGCGCAAACTCTTGACCAGTTCATACTTAATATTTCACAGTATTCAAACAACCATTAAGACTGAACAAACTTCATTATTTATTTTGGGCTTGCTGAGTCTTTCAGAACAACACTAGTTTAGTACAGTATAAAGGGTTTCAGTAATATTAGAGTGTAAGTTCAGGGAGGATTGAGTGGGAGGGAGAGCAGGGGGAAGAGAGGCACTTTTGAAACTGGTTACATGGCTGGCGTGATGTTCTTGTGCTGTCCTGTTGTAAACTGTATTTTTGCCCATGTAGCATATTTGTAGTCTGGGCTTATCACAATGAACTTGTTCAACTTGTTTACCAAAACCATAGTTATTTCTGCGATTTAATATAAAAGGTCTCTTGTGCTAGTTAGAGTGTTCACTATTATATCAGAAAAGCTGACTACTCCGACCAAAGTTCCTATCCCTTGGCACCTTAAGCTAATGTTTATTGTGGTTTGACTAAATGGAGAAAAGCCTTGATGCATCTTGCATTCATATACTATGAATTTCACAGAACTTTGGGGCCCAAACTTGGTCTCTCAAGTGTAGATTTCTGATACTAACTGTTTGAACTGTATTTTGTCTCTGATTAGTACTGTCTGTAGTTTGATCAGCTGGTACCAATAACAATAATTTATTTAGCACAGATTATGTGTACAATACATAAGAGAATACGATCAATTCCAAAGGCAAATAAAATTATATGAACATTCTCATTGGATCTAGTAAACAAATTCAATTTCTATAGGGCACACACAAGAACTAATTCCTAATAAGTCACATTTATACTGTAGGCAATTAAAGGTGGACATGCACATAAAAATAATTGTTTGCTTTCCAGTGCCTCTTCTCTCTGAAAATTATCCACGATGTCCACCAAACCAATTTCGTGAAGAACTGGCATCCTTCTGTTACCGTGCGAGTGTGTAATATGATGTAATAAGGAGAGCCAGAGTGACCGGGTTTGGCCCTTGCATCTAAAGTTATTCCCCTTCCATGCAAAGCAGCGGCTTATGGAAAAAATGACAATGTCACTTCAGTTCCAGCAGCTACACATACCTCTTTCTGAGAATGTATTAATCATCTGTCAAGTAAGGTTCTGATCATCCAAATTGAAAAACTAAAGTTTGACCTGTGAGCCAGGTAAAGTATTCTGCATTTTAGGTGCCTCAGCATGATTTTGTTTGATACATCTGCAGCCTAATGTGGAATTAGAAGACCCATACCGACAAGTTATCACCCATCTGCAGAGCACTGGCTACACAACTTGGCCGTGCAGCCAGAATGTAGTATTTGACCTAAGCTTATAGCTGCCATATACACAGTGGAAGTACAATACTGATGGTAATGACATCTAGAGACTTATTTATGAGATGAGAAGAAACTCCTGACCCAGACCCACCTCTCTCCTCCAACCCTCTCCCCCTCCATCCACCCTAACAGTGGTCACCCCAGTTGTGGAGGGACAGAAAAAGAGAGAATTGAAAGAATAATCAACAGAATGGTGGGATGTAGTTATTCATGTGTGAAGAAAGAGAAGAAGAGGTAACTCAAGGCTGAATGCAGTGGCTTAAGTCTATAGGCATTGTTGCCTAGTAATGAACAACATACTATTTGTCCAGGTCTATCAGAACTGCAGTTGAAAAGTCTGAGAATCTGTTGGCACTCAGTCAAATTAAACAATATAGTCATTATTTTCATGTAAATATAAAGCTCAGTGGGCCCTACTTATAATATAAAAAAGAAGTCAAAATGCAGAAATGTGTTGACAACAACATGCTGCACTGCTCTATTTCCCATAGGAAAGATTTGTACAATGTATTTAGAGAATTCATGTCTGGCTAGGAATAAAAATATCTCTTACCTTCTTCACATGCGTCATAAAGCATTTCCTCATCATCTTCCCCCTCCACTTGGTAAAGATCATCTAACAAAACAGGCGCTACACATAAAAAAAAAAAGAAAAAAAGAGCAATTTAAAATGTATTAACTCTAAACACAGCAATTTGATACTCTAAGGACACATAGAGACTAATATCACATACACCGCCTTGCCATGCAACTTTCATGCAAAAAAAGACAGATTACGACTTCACTCAAGAACTAATGAACTGTCTCCTGAAGTGAAGCTCACCAAAGTCCATAATCTTGTTTAAGCCTCAAAATTGGCATATTTCCTTACTGCATGAGGGTGGAATTATAATCTATGAGTAAGAAAGTGGTAAAATCAAGGAGACATGTCAGAATTCAGAATTGCTAACAGGACACTTTGACATTTTGTTGGAGGTATCCTGCCTAATGGACTGATAGGTATCATGTCTGTTAGGTGCCAGATGATCTATATAGTGACAGATTGATATTAAGGACTAGCCAAAACAGACACAGTGAGAATACTGCTGCAGGTGAAAGCCAATGGCACATCATAATGTTAGCCTAACTTGTCACATGCTGTTAAGTCAGAGTGACTTTGTGCTTGGTGAGTACTCGTGGTCAAGTTTCTTGACTGTTAATAGCTGAAAAGTTTCCATGAACATTTGTGATGTTATGTACCCAGTAAAAATTAAAAACATTGTCATCTTTTCCAATTCAAAATCTGTTTTTACTGAAAAATGACACATTCTGCATTACTAAACATTGCCTCCAGCATCACCAGGCAATTCCTAAATACCTTTGCCATCCAGCACTTGTTACATTTAATATCAGGACACTCCAACATAGCAGCAATGAGTCAGCAAACACTTTCGCCAAACAGGGATCAGCATGATAACAACAGAACAAACTAATATCTCAGAGAACCTCTAAGCGAATCATCAAATCCAAAATGATGGAGAAATGGATGAATGAGGTATCGAGGTTCATATGAATTATGAAATAGTCAAACAATAATGAACCCCCTGCATGTGAAATTCATACATAATACCAAGGTATACTTATTAAATGAGTACTCACTGTTGAGTTAAAAAAAACCGAACCATTTAAGTTGTAGTGCTCTGGCCCAAGACTCTTTTTTGGGGTAAAAGTTTACTCTAG
The DNA here is from genome assembly GCA_033807755.1 of Ellobium chinense. Classification (NCBI taxonomy): domain Eukaryota; kingdom Metazoa; phylum Mollusca; class Gastropoda; order Ellobiida; family Ellobiidae; genus Ellobium; species Ellobium chinense. Next base: position 705,187 of record JAWQUT010000215.1, read on the forward strand.
AACTCAAACAATTCACAAGCTTTTAATGTATAGATTCCGTTGCATTTAGGCTTTTGAGGTCTACTGCTTTCAGAAGTGAATTAAATACAGCAGAATCCTGTTAACAAGAAGCTGAAGAGACCAGCCAAATCTCAGGAGGTTAAGTGAGTTATGTATAACCCTTTCAAAGTAAAGTATAAGGAGAAAAGATATGTCTTTCACTATGGTTGCCAGCATATAATTCAGCATGTTATATTTTCAAGCTGCATGATATTGGGGATCGCCATAGGTTGTCAAATCTTCAACTGATGCTATATTTAACTTAATCTATAGTAACAATAATGTGGTTTATAAGCCTTGTATCCAGGTAAATGCCCACTAACACCATTTAACACTATTATTACCCCAACAGGCCTGATAACTCTAGGACTTTCTCAGCTTCCTGGGGAGCATACAGCGCCACTGCCATTAACAGCGCTGATCAATAGCATTCAGGCAACATCTTCTACTGTCTATAGCCAAATACCCATCTTACAGATGGGTGGAATAAGGAAAATGTGAATGAAATGCTTTCCCAAATCACTTACAACATGACTGTGGTCAGAAATGGAACCCATGACCTTCAGATCTTAAGTCCAAAGCTTTAACTGTTCAGTCAAGCTCCTCCACAATCTCTATGCTTTCCAACCACCAGTGGACAAAAGAAAGGAAAACTGTGATGGCAACAGCCAATTTTTTCCTTTCTCTGTCACTTTTCCTTTTTTCCTTTTCTTTTTTTGGTAATTTTTTTCTTTCCCTGTCACTTTTTCCTCTCTTGGCAGTGCAACACTTGTCATGTAACCTAAGATACCCTGAAACTTGTTTTCAGGTTATGGAAAGGAATTTATCTGACTAAAAACCACTTTTTGAACTGGGATTTTTTGCCATTTAGGTGAACCAAAATTTCGGGCAATGTACTGTCTTGTTAAGTGAATTCTACTGTATTACATTTGTAGTCCTGACAGAAGAGCTGTAAACAGTTAATAACAAAAAATTACTGAACTGACACCTGTGCAGTAAGGCTTGTTGAAAGTGATAACCGGCTTACCACTAAGGAGTAGATCATCCATCTTCCCAACATCCTCATATGTTTCCCATTTGCTTTTGTCTCGATCTGAAGATGTAAACAATGTATGTTGATTATAGGACACACATGTAACTCATATCAGGGTCAATGGCTAGTGATGCAGGTGACCTGGGTTACAAGGTCAAGGTTAATGGCTAATGATGCAGGTGACCAGGATTACAATGTCAAAATCAATGGTTAATGATGCAGGTGACCTGGATTACAAGGTCAAGATTAATGGCTAATGATGCAGGTGACCTGGATTATAAGGTCATGATTACTGGCTAATGATGCAGGTGACCTGGATTATAAGGTCAAGTTTAATGGCTTATAATGCAGGTGACCTGGATTACAAGGTCAAGGATTAATGATGCAAGTGATCTGGATGACAAGGTCTATGCTAAAACAGATTAGACATCACCTGAACTGGAGACTGCAGATAAGGAAGCCTGTTGAGGAACAGAAAGTGCTGGCCGTCTTTCCAGGTGCTGTGCTTCTGGAAATTTTGAAACAGAACAGTCAAATCAGTGACTAATATACGATCTCACAAACCTAGTGATAAATGTCATTAACATTCACTCATATTTGCTGAGGCTGACCAGTGATACAATGTCGGCGCTCCTTGCCTCTCACTTCTTCAAAGTTTTACTTTTAAATGTGCCACAGTTGCTAATTAACTGACAACTTCAGTAAGGCATACATTTGAATGCAACAAGCCACAAAGGGCTGACAACCATATGAGAACACTTTACAAACCAGTGGTTGCTTGTCATTCAAAGGAACTTGTGCAGTGCCAAGTACAATTTGATGAAGAAAAGTAAGGAATTAATTTAAAAGCTACAAATTGAACAAAGTAATAGAGCACGTGCTGGCGGAAGGGAGGAGGGTGCAAAGAGAAGGAATTCACAACTTAAAAACAAAAAGGTTTATTCGGGAGGAGGGAAGGGAGCTCCTCTGGTGGCTTTGGGAGTCACAAGCTGACACTGCTATAAACCATGGTTTTGATTGCAAAGTGCTCAATCCTGCCCAGGAATAATTTGCTGATTCCTCTCTTTGTGATTGGGATACCAAAATTTCTGACGTAGTCAGGTCATGACTCTAGTTAAACAGCTAAAATGCACAAAACCCTATACATTTCTTTAAAAGCCCTTCACGGTGCAACATTCTTCAAAATAACAACAACAACAAGATAATTTTATACAATCTTCCTATAAAATCGAGGACAGCTGGCAGGTCGGAAGTATTCATTAAAATGAGCTCATGTCTTTTGCTAAAAAACGAAGTTCAAATCTTGCTTGGGCAGAAGCCTTCATACATTATCTTCTCAGTGGAACTTCCATCTGCCAAAGGATCTTTTATGTGAGTAACATAGACAAGAGCACTAGTTGCACAACTCTGCTGATCCTTAGGTCAGGGATGTAAAATAATCTAAAAAAAAAATTAGAATGTAACTAGATATTTCAAATACAACATTACCAAGGAAAAAAAGGGCTAAAGACACCAAAAATACCCGCCATAAAAACAAATAGAGGATAACTCTGAAAACAGATCTAGACCTTCACGGGTGTCAAGGTGAATGGTTAATGAAGCTAAATACATCTATGAAACACACTGCATTTCATCTATAATTGGGGCAGTTCCCAACTTTCTTGCTGTTGCCATAAATTCAAAACTGCGTACTGGAGCTGGAAAGTTTAAAATAAAACAAGTATGTCATAGCCCAAATGACAGAAAGATTCACCAGTATTTGCTGACACTAACTGCTGACACCAATATTTTTATTGTCAGTGGCTAAATTCCCAGTGCCTGTTCACTGTCAATGAGTCATTGACTCATGTCGGTGACTAGTGGCATGGGCTACACTGTCAAAGACCAATGGCACTAACTTTTATTCAAGTGACTAAGTGATATATACACACTCACACGGCCTTAATGCAAGTTATATTGTCATTGTGATCACACATTCTACCCTTTTTCTTCTTTCCTTTTGATTTCACTGAAACACTTCATCATAAACTTTCTCATTTGCATGACCGGTACACACTATGAGATTTTTTTAATATGAGCTCGTGGATGAACTTACCATTCATTTTCAAAAGAGAAAATAATTTACCTTTGGAAGGTTTCATCTTCAGATCTGTTTCTCCTGCTTTCATCTTTACATACTCTTTATCTGTCATAGAGTCATTGCCAAATAAGGATAGTGAAAATCTATCATACTCTTGTGCATTATTCAGCGTTTCTGTACCACCCCAGAACTCCTTATGTACCCCACCCCTACCCTATCTAAAATATAGAAAGGAAGCCTGAGGTAAATGAATCAGCATCACCACACTGCAGTGAAGTGTTTGTAGACACGTTCACAATAATTTAGGTCCAAAAACAAATGTAAATTTTGAACATTGCCAGGATAGTGAGGCAAATGTGTACACATTTCACCATAATATGAGTAACGAACGTCCATAAATGAAAGTGTAAATTTTAAACATTGCCAAGATAGTGAGGCAAGTGTGTACATACTTTCACAAATAATATGAGTTAGGTCCATAAATAAAAGTGCGAATTTTGAACTCTGCCTGGGTAGTCATCAACAACATTTTACT
>JAWQUT010000215.1:713434-797158 GCA_033807755.1 Ellobium chinense
TATTTGGCATTCAATTAAGAGAGTTCCAGCTTCCTGAAGTATGACTGCACTAAGAAGTTACAATAAAGGAAAATGGCTGTGACTACCATACTGACCAGATAGATAATCGAGGCTTGTCTCCATGAGATCTTCATATGCCAAATAATCAGCCTCAACTTCTTCAATCGGTTTCTCCTCTTCCTTTCGTGATGCTTTCCCACCAGTGGACAATCGAGCTGTCTCCTTGGTTCGTCCTGGTTGTTTTGATCTCTCTCTGTCTTCTGGAATAGATATCCTAGCAGTTTGTCTTGTATGTGCGCGCACCGGAGAAGCAACAGACCGTGAAAGATCACTAGGTGGGGGTAATGGTAATATATCACCACTGCCCCTCTTGAGCCGAATCATTGGCTCTTCCCCCCTTTCTGTAGATCTTGACTGTGACCTTAAAAGGTGCCTTTCATCGACCTTGCTTTTTGTTGCTATTCTTCTGGGAAGGGGAGGAGGAGGAGGAGAAGATGATCCTATAAACAGATAGAACAAAAGTGACATGACTTTATTTGAGACAGGCTCTTTGCCACACAGACTACTGTCAGTTTTACCACATATGCCTGAATGTTATCTACTCTTATTGAAGCCTCATATATTAATTACTTGGAATTAGCCCTCCTAGAGGCAGCGTAACAGTGCGGTCTGTGAGTCGCACTCAGAAACTGAAGACTTTCAAGTCTAAGGTTTATGAGTTCAACTCACAAACTTGGTGGTATACATTGTAGTGTCCTTTGGAAAGACACTTCACTTCCATTTCCTCACTCGCCTGAGGGGCAAATGAGTACCTGGCTTTTGAGCTGAGGGGACCAGAGTGCTGCACCCTGGCAACCAGTCATGACTTTGTTATGTATTTCTTTTGTAATATTATGTATTTACATGTATGACGTGTACTATTATATGTGTTTGTATTGTTGAGATGTATAACATTGTAAAACAATTTGCCTACGAGGTAAAATGAAGTTGTATTTTCATTTTCATTTGATTGTGCAGCTGTAGTAAAACTTCAACTTCTTTGAGTTTACTGCAGGTTTAAGATTTTACCATGGTATACTGAAAATTTCAGTTCTCAGACATTTGATCTGCAGATATTCGGCCCGTGGACCTACAATTACAAAGGAATGGAGACTTAGCCAACAGACAAACGACCTCACAGAAATTTAGCTGAACACAAAAAGAACTGAATAAACGGATTCTTGATGGAAGGACAACTGGCTGAATTTCACAGTGTTATTTTTGTAACCGGGTGGAAAGGCAATACAGTATAGTATTCTTTCTCCTATATTTAAGGGGGAGGAAGGCGAGCTTAGTCTGATAATTTTTTCAGATGTTAGATATTATTTTAAGGAAGTGTGTCACCAGGGACTTTGAGAAGAAGGGCCGAAAAAACCTACACTAGAAAATTTCTGTCCCTGCCGGGGATCGAACCAGGGTCTCTCAGCTTGCAAGTCTGAACGTGTTACCAATACACTACAGGGACGCTAACTTCACAGCAATTTAATTCTTAAATACCTACTGCCTGAATCGGTCCCTACTTCCATGTGCGAACCTAGTGTTCACCCGTGACTCTAACACACTTCCCGACTGCTCACATTTTAATTACATACTGGCATAGGAATTTAAAAAACAATTGTGAACAGACTTGCTGAAGCAAATTTCACATGCAGCTACTACCTTTTTTTCCACATTCTTCATTCCACTTTTGTTTCTTCCCTCATGCTTTCTAAATGTGCAAGTTAATATGTCAGTTATTTAGCAAAACTGATACTTACACTCACAAACTTAACTTTGGAGGTAATCTACTCTTCCATAAAAGAATAAGACTGGCTCATTTCTTTGCACTGAATATTTTGATCAAATTTGCTTTAGTTGGTACTTGTTACTAAGAGATCCAAAAAGAAAAAAAAAAGTTTTTTGACAATTTATCTATTGCCCAGGCATCTCTTTTTCAATAATATGCCATGCAGCCAAGCAAGTGTCTGGCCACTAGTTACAAATTATTTTTTTTGAAAGCATTCAAGATGTATGAGAAACCAGGGAAAAATAAAACATATACATGTACCACTTTAATTTTAAATATATTTCTCCTTCTATGTGCAGTCGCATGAGCGGGCATTAGCCTGGATATGAAACTTATAAACCGCATTATTATTATTATAATTATTATGTCTCCATGATCTTATACCTGTGTTTCTATCTCAGCCTAAGTTTCATGATAAACCACTGTGAGAAATACAGTAAAATACAAAAAAGGAATACAACTTTCAACTGTATGACATGTAAGCAACATTCATACTTGCAATGGAGTCACAGAGTGATGCACACAAATCTTAAACCATCTAAGTGGTGAACCTTTTATTTGTACAGTCTAATGTATTAATTTCTATCTTTCTTTTATTTGTACAGTCTAATGTATTAATTTTCTATCTTTCTTGCTAAAGGTTAGAAACTCATTTACCATCTGAAAACAGGCCAAATCTCATATCATCATCTGACTCTGATTCTGCCATGTCCAAGTTAGCAGGAGCATGATATGATGTAGATATTGTAAGAAATCAACAGCATATAAATTTACTATCACTTATCACTGAATTATGATACTGACAGGTCATATGGAAGAAGAATGATATGGCCAAATATGTCTTGCCGTATGGCTTGTTAATGTTAATGATACTTTCAAGAGATATGTTCATATGGGATGAAAGTGAGTGCAGGGACTTCATAATGACTTGGCACAAATCTAATAAATTTGTTTCTCAAGACCAGATTGATGCTTCTCTGAAAAATATTCATAGAGATGTGCAGTTTATTTCAATTTCGGTTATCTGAGAAGCAATGGGCAAATCTGTACCGGAATTCACAGCTGCAGTTTGGACAGAGGGAGATAAAATTGCCATTTGAAATGAATTGTTAAAGTTCTGGTGACTTCTAACATCAATATGCATGTCTTACTGAAAGGAAACAAAACTCATTTATCATCTGGAAACAGTCAGGGATTATTCCCTGACCAGCTATGAATCTCATCACCAGAACCATCAAAAGTCAGCAATACAGTTATTCATTAACACATGTCACAACATTTTGAAACACGAAGGTCATATTGGAAGCTGATGCTGTTCAAAACATTTTGCCATAAAACATTTTTTAAAGAGACCTTCCAAGACTAAAGGCAATGGCAAGATAATGTCAGAATGTTAGTGATCAGTGCCTGTAAATGGCAGCTGTACTGTATGCTCCCTAGGAAGTTGAAACAGCCTTAGAGTGATCCGGCCTGCTGGGAGTAATAATAGTGTGAAGTCGTGTTATTATTATATTATTATTATTATTATCATTAAGATACTCTTTCATTTAAAATTAGGAAAATGTGAAAGGAACCTGAGATGAAATTTGATTTAAAAGACAGGAAATTGCTTCACTAGTTCATATATATGTATTCCAAAGCTTAATACTGAGATGAAAATGTAATTGATGACAATTTATGATAATTCATGCTCTTAGCTAAATGCAGCGCAAACTCGTGACCAGTTCATACTTAATATTTCACAGTATTCAAACAACCATTAGGACTGAACAAACTTCATTATTTATTTTGGGCTTGCTGAGTCTTTCAGAACAACACTAGTTAGGACAGTATAAAGGGTTTCAGTAATATTACAGTGTAAGTTCAGGGAGGATTGAGTGGGAGGGGGAGAAAAGGGAAGAAAGGCACTTTTGAAACTGGTTACATTGCTGGCGTGATGTTCTTGTACTGTCCTGTCGTAAACTGTATTTTTGCCCATGTAGCATATTTGTAGTCTGGGCTTATCGCAATGAACTTGTTCAACTTGTTTACCAAAACCATAGTGATTTCTGCGATTTAATATAAAAGGTCTCTTGTGCTAGTTAGAGTGTTCACTATTATATCAGAAAAGCTGAGTACTCCAACCAAAGTTCCTATCCCTTGGCACCTTAAGCTATTGTTTATTGTGGTTTGACTAAATGGAGAAAAGCCTTGATGCATCTTGCATTCATATACTATGAATTTCACAGAACTCTGGGGCCCAAACTTGGTCTCTCAAGTGTAGATTTCTGATACTAACTGTTTGAACTGTATTTTGTCTCTGATTAGTACTGTCTGTAGTTTGATCAGCTGGTACCAATAACAATAGTTTATTTAGCACAGATTATGTGTACAATACATAAGAGAATATGATCAATTCCAAAGGCAAATAAAATTATATGAACATTCTCATTGGATCTAGTAAACAAATTCAATTTCTATAGGGCACACACAAGAACTAATTCCTAATAAGTCACATTTATACTGTAGGCAATTAAAGGTAAACATGCACATAAAAATAATTGTTTGCTTTCCAGTGCCTCTTCTCTCTGAAATTTATCTACGATGTCCACCAAGCCAAGTTGGTGAAGAACTGGCATCCTTCTGTTACCGTGCAAGTGTGTAATATGATGTAATAAGGAGAGCCAGAGTGACCGGGTTTGGCCCTTGCATCTAGAGTTATTCCCCTTCCATGCAAAGCAGCGGCTTATGGAAAAAATGACAATGTCACTTCAGTTCCAGTAGCTACACATACCTGTTTTTGAGAATGCATTAATCATCTGTCAAGTAAGGTTCTGATCATCCAAACTGAAAACTAAAGTTTGACCTGTGAGCCAGGTAAAGTATTCTGCATTTTAGGTGCCTCAGCATGATTTTGTTTGATACATCTGCAGCCTGATGTGGAATTAGGACCCATACCGATAAGTTATCACCCATCTGCAGAGCACTGGCTACACAGCTTGGCCGTGCAGCCAGAATGTAGTATTTGACCTAAGCTTATGGCTGCCATATACACAGTGGGTGAAAGAATTTGGACTTTGCATAATGTAGCCCTGTGGGTTGTCTGAAGCCACCAGAGGCATTAAATCATGTTGATAGACACTTGAAAGACTGTTTATTTTGGAATACGGTGGAACCTGCTTAAGCGGGACACGCGTAAGCGGGACGCCCGCTTAAGGGAGACGAATGCCTGGGGAACGGAATTTTTGCTATTTAAATGTATACATATGAGTGGGACAGCAACTTGCTTGAGCAAGACAACTCGAAGCCAGATCACCGTAATATACACGCTGTTTTTGACAGAAATGCTGCAAATTGTCACTATCGTACTGAGTCTCAGTGCTTGTTTACCTTTGCTACAGTCCTGATTGCCCCCCCTTACGTTACGTGAGAAGTGATTGACACTACCTCCCCATAGCCTCCTGTTAGGCAGTTGACCCTTCGGCGCATGCATGGACAAATCAGAGCGGATATCCTAGCCGCTGGTCATTAAACCTGTGCAAGCATCATCGGATCAAGATAAAGTAAGCCCCGTCTCCTGTCAGCCACACTTTATCCTATCTTCGGCTCTGGTAATGATTGACACTTTTAGAACCTTACCTGCGCTATTGCACAACACTCGGCCGGGGTGTCATTCAAATAGGCATGACCATCATTCATGCTGCGTAAAGGCTTTTTGACACACGCCGCTCACGTCGCGCTCTGGCCAGATATGGAGCAAGAAGTGTGATGCCTATCTTTGCCGGTGTTTACGATCATGTAAATTCAATCCCACATTAGCTTTGATCATTTGAATGAGGGTTCACTTGAACACCTCACTGGCAACAAGTAATGATTATCCCTTAACTTGAACGAAACGCACAAACTGTCTAAGAAATCACTTTATAATAGATAGTCCGCCTAAGCAGGACTCCCGCTTAAGGGGGACAATTCGTTGGGAATGGAGCCATCCCGCTTAAGGGGGTTCCACTGTAATAGGGTATCATAGAATTTAGCATGGTCTGTAAGACAATTCATCTTTCCTTTAAGCAGCTATGTTCTCACAGTTACACTTATTATCTTAATTAATTTTAACAGACTTTTCAACAGTTTTTATCTGTGGTTCTCAACAGGTTTGTGAACTTCACAATGCTGAGGTCTCTCATAATTGCCAGGTGGAAGTACAATACTGATGGTAATGACATCTAGAGACTTATTTATGAGATGAGAAGAAACTCCTGACCCAGACCCACCTCTCTCCTCCAACCCTCTCCCCCTCCATCCACCCCAACAGTGGTCACCCCAGTTGTGGAGGGACAGAAAAAGAGAGAATTGAAAGAATAATCAACAGAATGGTGGGATGTAGCTAATCATGTGTGAAGAAAGGGAAGAAGAGGTAGCTCAAGGCTGAATGCAGAGGCTTAAGTCTATAGGCATTGTTGCCTAGTAATGAACAGCATACAATTTTTCCAGGTCTATCAGAACTGCAGTTGAAAAGTCTGAGAATCCGTTGGCATCCAGTCAAATTAAACAATATAGTCATTATTTTCATGTAAATATAAAGCCCAGTGGGCCCTACTTATGATATAAAAAAGAAGTCAAAATGCAGAAATGTGTTGACACCAACATGCTGCACTGGTCTATTTCCCCATAGGAAAGATTTGTACAATGTATTTAGTGAATTCATGTCTGGCTAGGAATAAAAATATCTCTTACCTTCTTCACATGCGTCATAAAGCATTCTCTCATCATCTTCTCCCTCCACTTGGTAAAAGTCATGTAACAAAACAGGGGTTACACATAAAAAAAAAGAAAAAAAGAGCAATTTAAAATGTATTAACTCTAAACACAGCAATTTGATACTCTAAGGACACATAAGAGACTAATATCACATACACCGCCTTGCCATGCAACTGTCATGCAAAAAAAGACAGATTAAGACTTGACTCAAGACCAATGAACTGTCTCCTGAAGTAAAGTTCACTAAAGTCCATCATCTTGTTTAAGAATGTGACTAGTACAATACACCTAAACAGACTTAACATCTCATGGATAGAGGCAAACGTGCTGGCGGGAGACTGTAGCTTATGGAGGAGAACGGCTCAATGTGTCACTGACCCAGAAAGAATTAAATGCTAAGTCAGTTCTTGGGATGGGAGAAGGAGGAGCTGTGTGGAGAGATCAAATATTGTAAGCCACAGTGTTGTCAACACCACTATAAATACCTGTGAACATGTCATATACCATACCAAACTGCAGAATGTTCCAAATCAATGTCTCTTGAATGCAGGTACCAAGTGTCAATAATTTACAAATTCAGTGTCAGACTAAATTAAGAATATTTTTCCATACATTAGCAATGTATTCAGAAATACATATCTCTATTAATTCATTCAAACCATAAGAGAGCTTGAAACCTGGATTCGTTCAGCAGTAATGGTATTTTTATGCATTTATAAGACTAATTATCCCCTCATAAAATCCCTGTATATCAAAAACATTCAGTGAGGGCTTTATGAGTTTGGGACTAATGTTTTTCCAATGCAGAGCACAATCTCAATATGACACTCAAATGTAGATGTATTATATATTCACTACCACGTCCAAATGTTGCTACAGAAACTGAACGCAGCACCAAGATGCCAGTACCCAAATTCAATACTGCACATATATGTGACGCAAACTCAGTATTCAAATCAATTGAAGGCTACATCTAGTGAAAAGTATGGCTAAATGGTTACAACAGTGGTCTCAAGATCAAAAGGTCATGGATTCGATTCTGAACCCATATTGCCGCAGTGTCTTTACAACACACTTTGTTCACATTTTCCTCAGTCCATCATATATAGAAGGGGTATCTAGCAATAAGCAGTGACAAATATTGTCAGAAAGCTAATGATCAGTGCCAGCAAAGCTGTAGAGATACATCATATAATTATTACCCCTGGGAATTAGGAAAGCTACTAGCTTGGCCTGCTGGGATAATAATAATGTTAAGTTGTGTAAGTGAGTATGGTTATAGTTGCAAACTTCACTGTTATAATCCATAGATACTCCAGACTCTGTTGACATGTAAACCACTACTCACAGTTCTATCTAACTATCTAATTTTCTGGTGAACATACTGCCGTAGGGTGTACAGTGTAACAGCACCACCCCACTTCTGGACATGAAACTATCCAACAGCTCTAAAAGTTACATACAGAATCCAGAATGGTTTTCAAAGGGCCCAGTACGGACAACTGACTTTACTTATCCTCTCAAAAGGGACACATAACAAAAGATCAATCCACTATTATCACCATCATCTTTAGTACCGGCATTATTTACAAGAACCATTACTTCTTCAAATCAAACTACTCGTAACTAGATGAAGTTTTATCTGATTATGCTGTAGTTTATCTGATGAATGAATGAACGAGACAATAGAGGAAAACCCAGCAAAGACGAAATGAAAAAATAAAAAAAAAAGGAAAGGGGGATTTCAGGTGGTTTGGGGGTGAGGGGGAGGGAGAAGGAGTAAATTCTTTTCTTTTAATTTATGCTCCAAAAGATCAAAGCTGCACAATGATGCTTTGTTTATATCTTTCGTATTTCAATATTCCAACAGCTTACGAGGGTAACGTAGCTGGTACTTATGTTTTTTTTGTTTTGTTTGTTGTCACAGGGAGTGTTTACAGGGCAGTAGGAGTCACTGCTAAGAGACCAGTGCCATAGATTAAACATGACCAGGGGTGTTACTGGTTGGATAAGGATTATCGTGTCTTGTAATCACATTCATAAAAATGCGAACGAATGACATGGGCACATAATCAAACAGTCTTTCTTATGAGCTCTGTGTGTATAATTGAAGCATAGTGCACCATACTATCATTCCCAGTTTTTCTAGCATTCAAATTTGGAAGCATGATTTTCCAGATTACTGATGATATTCATATGGGAAACGAAAATGTTGCATTATTTGGCATTCAATTAAGAGAGTTCCAGCTTCCTGAAGTATGACTGCACTAAGAAGTTACAATAAAGGAAAATGGCTGTGACTACCATACTGACCAGATAGATAATCGAGGCTTGTCTCCATGAGATCTTCATATGCCAAATAATCAGCCTCAACTTCTTCAATCGGTTTCTCCTCTTCCTTTCGTGATGCTTTCCCACCAGTGGACAATCGAGCTGTCTCCTTGGTTCGTCCTGGTTGTTTTGATCTCTCTCTGTCTTCTGGAATAGATATCCTAGCAGTTTGTCTTGTATGTGCGCGCACCGGAGAAGCAACAGACCGTGAAAGATCACTAGGTGGGGGTAATGGTAATATATCACCACTGCCCCTCTTGAGCCGAATCATTGGCTCTTCCCCCCTTTCTGTAGATCTTGACTGTGACCTTAAAAGGTGCCTTTCATCGACCTTGCTTTTTGTTGCTATTCTTCTGGGAAGGGGAGGAGGAGGAGGAGAAGATGATCCTATAAACAGATAGCAAAAGTGACATGACTTTATTTGAGACAGGCTCTTTGCCACACAGACTACTGTCAGTTTTACCACATATGCCTGAATGTTATCTACTCTTATTGAAGCCTCATATATTAATTACTTGGAATTAGCCCTCCTAGAGGCAGCGTAACAGTGCGGTCTGTGAGTCGCACTCAGAAACTGAAGACTTTCAAGTCTAAGGTTTATGAGTTCAACTCACAAACTTGGTGGTATACATTGTAGTGTCCTTTGGAAAGACACTTCACTTCCATTTCCTCACTCGCCTGAGGGGCAAATGAGTACCTGGCTTTTGAGCTGAGGGGACCAGAGTGCTGCACCCTGGCAACCAGTCATGACTTTGTTATGTATTTCTTTTGTAATATTATGTATTTACATGTATGACGTGTACTATTATATGTGTTTGTATTGTTGAGATGTATAACATTGTAAAACAATTTGCCTACGAGGTAAAATGAAGTTGTATTTTCATTTTCATTTGATTGTGCAGCTGTAGTAAAACTTCAACTTCTTTGAGTTTACTGCAGGTTTAAGATTTTACCATGGTATACTGAAAATTTCAGTTCTCAGACATTTGATCTGCAGATATTCGGCCCGTGGACCTACAATTACAAAGGAATGGAGACTTAGCCAACAGACAAACGACCTCACAGAAATTTAGCTGAACACAAAAAGAACTGAATAAACGGATTCTTGATGGAAGGACAACTGGCTGAATTTCACAGTGTTATTTTTGTAACCGGGTGGAAAGGCAATACAGTATAGTATTCTTTCTCCTATATTTAAGGGGGAGGAAGGCGAGCTTAGTCTGATAATTTTTTCAGATGTTAGATATTATTTTAAGGAAGTGTGTCACCAGGGACTTTGAGAAGAAGGGCCGAAAAAACCTACACTAGAAAATTTCTGTCCCTGCCGGGGATCGAACCAGGGTCTCTCAGCTTGCAAGTCTGAACGTGTTACCAATACACTACAGGGACGCTAACTTCACAGCAATTTAATTCTTAAATACCTACTGCCTGAATCGGTCCCTACTTCCACGTGCGAACCTAGTGTTCACCCGTGACTCTAACACACTTCCCGACTGCTCACATTTTAATTACATACTGGCATAGGAATTTAAAAAACAATTGTGAACAGACTTGCTGAAGCAAATTTCACATGCAGCTACTACCTTTTTTTCCACATTCTTCATTCCACTTTTGTTTCTTCCCTCATGCTTTCTAAATGTGCAAGTTAATATGTCAGTTATTTAGCAAAACTGATACTTACACTCACAAACTTAACTTTGGAGGTAATCTACTCTTCCATAAAAGAATAAGACTGGCTCATTTCTTTGCACTGAATATTTTGATCAAATTTGCTTTAGTTGGTACTTGTTACTAAGAGATCCAAAAAGAAAAAAAAAAGTTTTTTGACAATTTATCTATTGCCCAGGCATCTCTTTTTCAATAATATGCCATGCAGCCAAGCAAGTGTCTGGCCACTAGTTACAAATTATTTTTTTTGAAAGCATTCAAGATGTATGAGAAACCAGGGAAAAATAAAACATATACATGTACCACTTTAATTTTAAATATATTTCTCCTTCTATGTGCAGTCGCATGAGCGGGCATTAGCCTGGATATGAAACTTATAAACCGCATTATTATTATTATTATTATTATGTCTCCATGATCTTATACCTGTGTTTCTATCTCAGCCTAAGTTTCATGATAAACCACTGTGAGAAATACAGTAAAATACAAAAAAGGAATACAACTTTCAACTGTATGACATGTAAGCAACATTAATACTTGCAATGGAGTCACAGAGTGATGCACACAAATCTTAAACCATCTAAGTGGTGAACCTTTTATTTGTACAGTCTAATGTATTAATTTCTATCTTTCTTTTATTTGTACAGTCTAATGTATTAATTTTCTATCTTTCTTGCTAAAGGTTAGAAACTCATTTACCATCTGAAAACAGGCCAAATCTCATATCATCATCTGACTCTGATTCTGCCATGTCCAAGTTAGCAGGAGCATGATATGATGTAGATATTGTAAGAAATCAACAGCATATAAATTTACTATCACTTATCACTGAATTATGATACTGACAGGTCATATGGAAGAAGAATGATATGGCCAAATATGTCTTGCCGTATGGCTTGTTAATGTTAATGATACTTTCAAGAGATATGTTCATATGGGATGAAAGTGAGTGCAGGGACTTCATAATGACTTGGCACAAATCTAATAAATTTGTTTCTCAAGACCAGATTGATGCTTCTCTGAAAAATATTCATAAAAACAAACAAAAACAAATAAAGGATAACTCTGAAAACAGATCTAGACCTTCAAGGGGGTCAAGGTGAATGGTTAATAAAGCTAAATACATCTATGAAACACACTGCATTTCACCTATAATTGGGGCAGTTCCCAACTTTCTTGCTGTTGCCATAAATTCAAAACTGCGTACCGGAGCTGGAAAGTTTAAAATAAAACAAGTATGTCATAGCCCAAATGACAGAAAGATTCACCAGTATTTGCTGACACTAACTGCTGACACCAATATTTTTATTGTCAGTGGCTAAATTCCCAGTGCCTGTTCACTGTCAATGAGTCATTGACTCATGTCGGTGACTAGTGGCATGGGCTACACTGTCAAAGACCAATGGCACTAACTTTTATTCAAGTGACTAAGTGATATATACACACTCACACGGCCTTAATGCAAGTTATATTGTCACTGTGATCACACATTCTACCCTTTTTCTTCTTTCCTTTTGATTTCACTGAAACACTTCATCATAAACTTTCTCATTTGCATGACCGGTACACACTATGAGATTTTTTTAAAATGAGCTCGTGGATGAACTTACCATTCATTTTCAAAAGAGAAAATAATTTACCTTTGGAAGGTTTCATCTTCAGATCTGTTTCTCCTGCTTTCATCTTTACATACTCTTTACCTGTCATACTGCGCCGGGGAAGACTGATAGCTGCATAGGCTGCATCATAAATTTGTGTAATTTCACTTTGATACCAAACAATAACACTGATTATTACTGCTGCCTTACAATTTTCCAGAGTAACACTACTGAACCTTTTTGAAATATTGACATGCATATTATCAGTAAGTTATATGATGCAGGTGACCTGGACTAAATAGGGCCACGTGTGGCCATGTGTGACCATGTGTGTGACCATGTGTGTGGCCATGCAGCTTTGTCAGTAGTTCTCACAAAAAACTGAAGACTGTCAAGTCTATGGTTTGTGAGTTCAGCTCTTGTGCCGGGCAGTTTACACTATGGTATCCTTTGGAGAGACATATTTACTCCAACTTCTCTGCGCGATTCAGGTGTCAATGCGTACCTGGCTTTGAAGCTCAGGAGAGCAAGGCACTGCACTGCAGAGACTAAATATGATTTTGTAAGAGATTTGGTTGAGGAACATGAAGTAGTTATTATGTATATTATATGCACCATTGTATATGTATGTACCATCATTATTAAAATGTATTGCATTATTAAAGTATTCCTAATGGGGCATATAAAGACGGAACTTGGCTTTTTTTCTATTCTCTTTATATATTAGAGTTATGCAAATAGTACCTAATGAATTTCTTCTTCACATCAAAACTTAAATGACATTGGGGAATAATATTTGAACTGAATTTCAAAATGTCACCCAACTAACCTCTCCTACAATGGCTTCAGATGCAGTGAGACCTTGTAAACAACAACCTAATTTCTGATCCCAGTTTAATTTCCTTTCAAAATAAGCTGAAAAACACTCAGCTGGAACAACGATAAAACCACAAAACCTTGCTCAGAATAGGGATTATGCTCATTTGGCACTTGTCGGGAGCATCAACAACTGATAAAATTTTCCATGTCAAACTATGTGACAAGTTAATCAAGTGATACCTGGTATAATTTATATTATGAAAACAAGCGGGTACAAGGTTGTCACAGTTGAACTTGTATTAAATCAGTAATAAATAACACAGTGCCCCTTAGTGTAAAATAAAATACTGCAATATAAGAGGCTAGGCTTTCTGATAAGTACATTCATGTATGTGTTTGTAAGGCTAATTTACGCATACCTCTTCTACCTTCCTTCTCTTTATCATCTCCATCACCTGAATTGGCCCCTTTGATGACTGGCAAAAGTTATCTGAGAGCGAGTGCATTTACCAGTACAGCAAGTTAAAAAAATAAAGAAGAGCAAATGCTAGTTGCATGACTACCTACTACCTATTCTCTACATCCACCCTAAGGTACAATTATCAGTGCATCCCTAACAACGAGACCATGGTTTGAACAGCAAAACTCACGATATCTCCTTGCGTTCGTCATCCGCTGTAGGGTTGATAACGCAACTAAAACAAAAACAAAAAAAAAAGTTTTTTGAAGCTTTTGTTCAAAACAAAACGAAACTAAAATGATTTTGAACAACAAAATATAACTAAAACTATAACGAAAATGATAATAAGATCAAAACGAAAACGAAAACGAAAATCATAATAACATCAAAACTAAAACGAAATATCATCTGCAACTTAAAACGGAAACTAAAACTAAAACGAAATATCATCCGCAACTTAAAACAAAAACTAAAACTAAAACGAAAATATCAAAATTCGTTTTTCAAAACTATTTTGAAAGCAATTTCGTTTTTGTTTTTATAACTACTGTGGGACTCAGCTAATGTGAGAGACCTGAACTGTTTTGCAGAACTATTCTAAAGGTTATTTCGTTTTTGGTTTTATAACTATTGTGGGACTCACAACTATTGTGAAAAACCAGAATCGTTTTTCAAAACTATTTTGTAATGTATTGTCCTTTTTCAAAACGATTTTGAGACTGTGTGGGGCGACACTGTTTGCGACACAATGATCAGGCAAGATGAGACAACTGGGCTGGCTGAGACAAACGGCAACTGTGCTACGTGGAGTCACCTTTCGTTCAGTTGGCAATGCCTTCTTCAACCAAACCAGCATATCAGCTGGTTAGAGATACAAAATGAGATAGTGCCTATTATTGAAATTTGTTGATACTGTCTGTATAAGCCTAAGCCTAGAGGCACGGAGACTGAGGTGGTTTTTTTTTTTATTGTTTGTTAACAGTTTAGACTATCCTTCATCCATTGATCCATGTTGGTTACGGTTAGGTTGAAGAAAGAGTGTCTTTCAACTCCATGGTCAATAACTGCACGGGTAACTGTTACATTATTAGACAATGTTACATCATCGTGATCATTATTTTCTTTCACTGATGACACGAATAGTTACTGTCGGCAAGATTAATACACGTTAAAATTAATTTTGTGAGTCAGTTTGCCTGCCTGCTTGTCTCCTTGCCTGCCTGCCTGCCTGCCTGCCTGCCTGTTTGTCTGTCCACTTTCGTAAAATAATCACCATCATCGAAGTGAAAGTCTGCCAAATACTATTATTCAAAAACATAAAATGCCAGAAAGTAATACACTTAATCACAATGCCAGCTGAATCTGCTACCTGTTAATCAGACTCTTATTAGGCCCTGGTGCTTTCAATAGAATCCCTTGGATCTATTTATAATGAAACTTATTGTAATGCTTTGTTGTATAGGATCTTCGCAGTTTGTTGTAGAGGACAACCTGCACACTTCGTGGTATTCAGTTTGAACCTTAGCCACTTAGTTTGCATCAAATGGGACTGGATTTAAAAAAAAAATATATGTCCAGTGCTCTTTTAACTACAGAGTAAAAATAGTAAAAGAATGAAAATTTATATTTAAAAAATAATCCTTGCTTCGTGGTGGAATGCAAATAGCTAGCTATGTGACAAATGTTTTTATTCACTTCGGACTCTTGCATCAAGCAGCATCCTCCTACCTCCCCACTGCAACCATTTTCATGCGGGCCAATCCTGGTCATTCATAACTATATTGACATGGCTTCAGGTCATCATCTTTGATATGATAAAGTACCCCACTAAACTACTCACATTCAGCTTTACCAATAGTAACTGTCTGCAAACCATTTGCCACTAGAAACACCATACACTATTAATTCACATCAAACCAAACAAAACAATCTAAAAAATACATTGGAACAAAAATATAAAAGACAGATAGGCAGACAGACAGGCAGACAGGATGACAGACAGATAAACATTTCCCCCATTCCCCTACTCACTCACTAAGTCTTTACTCATACACTCACTTATATTTTGAAAACGAAAACAAAAACGAAACAAAACAATGAAGAAAAACTAAAGTAGAATGAAAATAAAACCATTTTCAAAATAAAAAAAAAAAGAAAATGAAAACAAAAACAGAACAATTTTGAAGAACTAAACAGATTTTGAAAAAAAAAAAATGAAACGAAAACTTATGAAAATATCACAACGATTTCATCCCTAAATGTCATCTATAANAGGATCTTCGCAGTTTGTTGTAGAGGACAACCTGCACACTTTGTGGTATTCAGTTTGAACCTTAGCCACTTAGTTTGCATCAAATGGGACTGGATTTTAAAAAAACATATATGTCCAGTGCTCTTTTAACTACAGAGAAAAAATAGTAAAAGAATGAAAATTTATATTTAAAAAATAATCCTTGCTTCGTGGTGGAATGCAAATAGCTAGCTATGTGAAAATGTTTTTATTCACTTCGGACTCTTGCATCAAGCAGCATCCTCCTACCTCCCCACTGCAACCATTTTCATGAGGGCCAATCCTGGTCATTCATAACTATATTGACATGGCTTCGGGTCATCATCTTTGATATGATAAAGTACCCCACTAAACTACTCACACTCAGCTTTACCAATAGTTACTGTCTGCAAACCATTTGCCACTAGAAACACCATACACTATTAATTCACATCGAACCAAACAAAACAATCTAAAAAATACATTCGAACAAAAATATAAAAGACAGATAGGCAGACAGACAGGCAGACAGAATGACAGACAGATAAACATTTCCCCCATTCCCCTACTCACTCACTAAGTCTTTACTCATACACTCACTTATATTTTGAAAACGAAAACAAAAACGAAACAAAACAATGAAGAAAAACTAAAGTAGAATGAAAATAAAACCATTTTCAAAATAAAAAAAAAAAAAGAAAATGAAAACGAAAATAGAACAATTTTGAAGAACTAAACAGATTTTGAAAAAAAAACATGAAACGAAAACGTATGAAAATATCACAACGATTTCATCCCTAATTGTCATCTATAAAGGAGGATGTATAAATTTTGATTCAATTGCAAATATAGTTTTGATAGATGGACTCAATACCCAGTCAACATTCCATGAGGTTGACAGCTTGCAAAGGTAAATTTAAGAATTGTTTGACTTACAGAATAATACACAATATTAAAAGAAAACTAGTTTTGTTTGCTTGACCAATTAGTATCCTTATCAGCAACTTTTAAAAAATTCTCCTGCAATATTTGTGGATGATTCAGTGAAAATCCATGTATTTTATGACGAAACAGTGGTTTAAGAAAAATAAATGTAAATGGGGATAAATGGTGATAAATGATCAGATAATCATTTACAGACTGATCAATGAATGGCCAACGATCTGTGCATCGACCATCAATTCACCCAGTCAGCTAGCCAGCAAGCTAGTGAGCCAGCCAGCCTGCCAGCCAGCCAACAAAGACATCAACCAGCAATGCTCAAAACTTTCCACACTAACCTTCTTCATCATCTCCCCCACCTCTGAGTCTGGACACAAGATGAAGCTTGGCTCCAAAACCCATACGCACATCTGAGAGAGAGTCCTTATCCTCCAATTGTCTGCCAGCAAATATCAGGCGCTGCTGATCCAAAGGAGTCCCTTCTTTCTCCTTTACGATGGCTTTCAAGTCCCTCACTGTCATGGAACTTTGGCAGGGAAGCGTCACTGTTTTACCAGTGAGCGTTTTGAGGTACACTTGTCCTTCACCTAAAAGTACATGGAATATGTCACAGAACATAAACAGTAAGTCTGTATTTTATAACTGAGAGTTCAACTATGTGTGCACTTACCCATCATATGTGAATACAGTATGTCAAAATATTTTTTTTTCGAGGAAAATAAATAATTATATTTCAGTAACTCATCACTGGATGTTTCAAATTGTCTATTGTGTAGGTGTGAAGTTTACAATATACTTTCAAAGAATATAAGTAGTGTGCCAGTATTTCTCATGAAAGCTTCTCAATGTCCTCTAGTCCATGCTACAGGCATAGAGAATCCTTTAAAGAACACCATGGCCGTGTCAACTATTTATCATCGGGGTTTCATAGAACTTAACCAAACTGTCACCCATCTACCACTGAGAGTTCCATCCCCTCTCTGCCTGGAAATTGCAATGCAAAGTAAAAATATTTTGAAAGAAGCAAAGCAGTTAATATATTACAAGTAATATTGTGCATGCTTTGACAAATCTCAATACTGCACTTGTCTACATGATTATGAGTTACCCAGCCATCATCAGTTAGGAGTTCCTCCAACTACATGGCTTTATGTCATAAGGCATGTTTCAAAAGTCTGTCTGTCTTAATATTATGTGTAGTACCCTTCAGCTTGTTTATACTGATTTATCATATACACAGGGTCTATTTCCGGTGACATAAAAGAATGTAATGATTTTTTGGTTGTCACACGTTACCTAAATTTGACCTTTGATCTGCTTTGATTGGAAGCCTTGGAAACCTCTAGGCATATGAATATGTTACGTCATTTCTTCTGTTACATCATGAATATGTGCCACCGTTTCTTTTGTAATTATTTTCACTGCTTTGGAGTTGCCCTCTGTCTAGATTTTTTTTAAACAAAGTATTTCAGTCTGTCTTCCATATTGCTTGTCATCATTCTCTTCACGTTTCAGTTTCAGTTCAGTTAAACATTTGAATTAAAAGTACTTGAAATGTCACAGTGTTTCTGTGGTCTAAAGTTTCATCGATGATTGCCAGCCGTTTGGATCTATTTTGTGTTGGATAACTGTGTGGCTCATTCAGTTCAGTTGAAATCAATGTGTTTCAAACAGGGTGGGGGCCACTTCAGGCTCCTTTTCATGATTAAAAGTTCTTTCTTATATTAGTTAGAGCTTAAATGATAAAAAGGATCTGAAAATCAAATTTGTTTGATATTAGATTTATGAAATTCGTTATACATTTATCATATATGATAAATGTCTAACTCATTTCATAAATCTGATATCAAACAAACACTCATTACACTCATTACAGATCCTCTATAAATGCCCTGGTTATGTGTGGATCATATTATGGCACAAACTCTCAGATCTGTCATTACTGTGGTTGTCTGAGGACTGAACTCTCCCCCCAATCCATCGGCCATTCTGGAACACTGCCATGGGAAATTCTCCATATAAACAACCCATTTCCACAACATTTTCTTAAGATAACATTGATTTTGGTATGCCTCAAGAAGGCCATTATCCATTTCAGGTCATCTGCCCACCCAAAGCGAAAAACAGAAGTGGTGCCCATAGAAGCATACATTCCTTGTAGCAGAACACAAATATGATAAGACCTTATTAACTCAAATTCCAGATGTAGAGGAAGATAAAGAGGGAAATTACTGGACAGACTAGAATGGAAGCACAATGCACTGTAGAACATCTGAGGTGTAGAGCTGATAGAAGTGGCGGTCTGTCACTGCCTAGGTAAGTCAGCCTGGTACCTGAAGCAGCTATGAGCAGTTGGATA
Source organism: Ellobium chinense (assembly GCA_033807755.1). Classification (NCBI taxonomy): domain Eukaryota; kingdom Metazoa; phylum Mollusca; class Gastropoda; order Ellobiida; family Ellobiidae; genus Ellobium; species Ellobium chinense. Next base: position 732,443 of record JAWQUT010000215.1, read on the forward strand.
GTGTACTTGGGGTCACATGTGAACCTTACACATGAAAGATAAGGGACAGTTTTCAGGCAGTATGAATATAAACATTAAATTGCTGAGTTTAGACTCTTGGTAATGCAGACTTATGTTAGGATTTTTTTACTTCTCTCTTCAGAACTGATCCTTCAATGTGATTCCGTAAAATCCATGGTGGCACACTTTCTCACACTTCTTCTTCCGAAATGAAATATGCCTTATGATCTGATGACACTGAGTAGATATTCCAGTCCTTGAATGAAATCTTAGTAGGTAAAAAGGGATCTGGTTTCAGAACACTGCGACAATTAAGTGGATCTTCTGAAAACATAAGGTTTGAGATCATGAAGTCTTATAGGCTTCTTCAGACCTTCCGCGTGAACCTCGGATCGCTCTAAGTCCGATAACCGCCTACGTCATCAGTCGGAGGGCACCTGGCGAGGCTGGGGGGTCAAAGTGCATATCCGTGCATAACACTGGCCGAGGCTAGTGATCAGCTCTATGTGGAGCATGGAGAAAATGACGTTCCTGGCGCTAAAATTGTTTTAATGACCAAAATCTACTTCATCAAACTGTTCTTCTGTAGGGTATCCCCACGAAATCAATGTAATCCATTTCATTAAGTTCTTGTATCAAATGCCCCTTGGTACATGAAAAAAGTATATGTTATACTTATCAAGGACTTAAGAATTCACGCATATGATTTCATACTTGGTAAAGAGGTATACCTATTGATATAATAACTTAATATCTTGACTTCCCCTTCCTCCTCTCCCACGTGCAGCTGATTAATAGGTAATACTGATACTAACAGACATTATAAAACATATTTCCTTGAGAGTAAATAAAGGCTGATTTATCTCCTTATGTGTACATGTAGAGGAACCTCGATATTAAGTGTTGATTCATTTAATAAGTGTAACTTACCTTGGTATTAAGAATGAATTTCACGTGCACGGACTCATTATCATTCTATCATTTCATTAATGAGGCACTTATTAGCAAGCATATCAAGTATATGTCAATAATAAGTACACCAAGGGCATGTTTTATATGGGATTTTATTGTAATATGTATGGGCATGACTGTGCAGGTGTTTTGAGCGTGGCACACGTGTGTGTGTGTATATATATTTTTGTGTGCGTGTCTGTGTGTGTGTGTATTGGGATGTTTGTGGATTTGTGGATAGATGAATGTGTATGCGTTTCTGAGTGGTAATATAATATATTATGTTGATAATTCTCTATGTCTACAGTCTAGATTAGGCAAGAACATCCGACATAACTATTGAACTTTTCCCCAACTCATTTGCTCGTTCACTGATATTGCACTGCGTTGCACGGAATAACTACTAGCTGCTGCAACCATCAATCATAGACTTTTTTTTTTTTTTTTGGTTAGCAGGAATTCTGTAAAATTCTGCTGATTTTAGCACCAGTACCAAAAAGTTCTTGACTGTGTAGCACCATTACCAAAAAGTTCTTGACTGCATGGTCTTAAGTTAGTGGTATTTCGGAAATTTCTAAAGTTTCGGAAAAAGGAGAAAAAAAAAAAATTCTCTCCAGACCTTGACAATGTTATTTCCTATGTTGAAGTGGCAAGTACTCTAAGCGCAATGCTTGTTCCGAGGTATTGGTTGAACAAACTTCTAATTTACGCCTAGCAGTCTAATCAGTAATACTAGTAGTAGTAACAGTCAAAATCGAAGGCAGCACGAATCTGACCTTTCACCCATGAATGAAGGTAATAGTCAGCTTCCGGTGCGGCTAAAAATAGATCGCTTGAGGGACTCCATTTCAGCGAGCAGCGTTCTGAAGCACCCTATAGCAGGCAGCTGTTCAGTCAAACTTACCATGCTTTGGGAGAGGAACAGGTGTGGCCAGGTGCCTGGGGCCCAGAGTGTTGGCTTTTTCTTGAATATCCACCAAGATCGATGCTAGCTTTGGATAGCTGGCATCCTCCAAATCTCGTGTTATCCATCCCACTGATTCTGAGTAAAGAGAAAAAGGTCAAGTAATACACTCAGCAAGACAGCGGCTCTACTTCAACGGGTGTCTGAAAAGTAAGGTACAAACATTTATTAATACAACATGTGTATTACGTTACAAAATGAAACATAGGGCATTGATTAGTGGCATTATTCTGCTATGTTTCCACATGGTCACCACCAACATTGTTGCACTTAGCCAAATAGTGCATGAGTACATAAATACCCTCCTCGACTTGAAGCATACGTCATCAAACGATTATAGCCACCCTTGCATCTCAGTAATAACAGTATGATCAGAGTATAAGTTTCCCACATGTCTTTTCAAGGACTCAGACAGATGATAACCTGAAGAAGCCAAGCCTGTGGATGTGACAAATCCTCCCAAATATATTGCTGAAACCAATACTTTGTCAATATGGCTGTCTGTGGAGTGATGTTGCCATGCAAGTGAATGACACCATTACGCAGACGCCTGGTCTTATTCAATGAACAGCTTGTCGAGTGTATATATGCGATCAAGCACCGATGGGACAGATGCATCAGTCTTGTGGCGACCATGTGGAAAAGTAGCAGAGCGGTGCTGGTAACTTATGCACAATGTTTTATTTGTATCATAATACACACGTTGCATTAATAAGTATTCTTATCTTACTTTTCGTATCTCGTATTCTCTTCTTTGTTGTTTCTGAGGGAGCATAGGGCTGACATGATGCATCTCTAGTGGAGTCTGTGGAGAGCCATTCACTCTGCAGAATTTCAAGTTTCACCTACTTCTTCACATTTATTTAGAGCACAAGTTGTCAGACAGCAGCTGGTTAAACATCTCTCTAAAGTACTGTGTCTTATCAGAACAATGGAACTTACCATTAAAGGCTGTCACTGCCAGGTCAGCTGCCTTCACTTTGTCTCCAGCAAGACAATATGCATCCATGAGACGTTTAGCAGCCTGAAAAAAATGGAATCAACAAGGACAAATCATAATGACATGAGACTTTGGCACATAGAATCATGAGTTTGTTCCCATCACAGTCATCTTGCAGATGTCCTGATACACAATTTATTTCCGTTCGTCTTAGCCCATTTACATAGAGAAATACAGGTACTGAAGTCTTTTGTCTGAGTGTTCGTGAAAACAGTAGAAGTGCTGAATGCATCTCAATGTGATCAGAGATTTTGTTCACAGCATTATCATCAATTTATAATAAAGCCAATGGGATGCTTAAATGCATTGAGGGATTTCATTATGATGGAATAAAATTTTATATGCCAACATTTCTCCATTTGATGTCATGACAAATTGATCTTGCAAAATGTCCCAATAAAAACCCGTCATCTAAAATCTGCCAAGTAAATATCACTTTGGCTCTATTATTGTTACTAATCCAGGCCATACTGGCTCTGGACTAGTTAATTTTCATTGCATTTTGTTGGAAACATACCATGTTTTATTGTCAAATTCAACAAGAATTACAATAATTAACCCCTCATACAGTATGCACTACTTTCTCCTTTCCATTTAAAGTTAAAACAAATGACAAAAATCATGATGTGAGTGGCTAGGCAGCATTTCACATTACTTTATCTTATACTACCTTCAGAACTTCAATATCACAAGGCCCCACTTTCTCTTTGTAACGGTTGTACTTGTCCTCAATGGCTGTCAGCTCATGAATCACCCTGTTGGAAGACTCTTGCTGTTCCACCTTTTTCAACAGTTCATCAATCACAGTAGGAAACTCAATGATGTCTTCCTCCTAGATGAGAAAAATGAGACAAGATCACTGCATTAACACCAAAGAAAATTTGATGTTTTATGGCAGACAGTAATCAAATGAATCACAACAAACATGCAACGCTCCTGAGTACCATGACCAAACGGGTGGTAGGAGCTCATGTTCAAGTTAATACAAGTATCTTTGATAGTTTTTCTGTAAGGCCAGACACAGGACGGACTGACCTATGTCTGTCTAATGAACAGAGGCAAATATACAAAAAAAAAACACATTATAACCTGTGAGGAAAAAAAAAAGCCCTCCAAAAACAGGCCATATAAATTCTCCAGCACGCCTGCTGTAATTAACAGTACCCTTATAGAGAGGTGAACTCAGGTATATGGTAAAACTCTACCATATATAATAGGAGCTTGTGAACTAGATTCAAGAAACCAGATCGTAATTTTGAGTTTGTCAGGAGTTCAAGACAGAATGCTTAAAATTTGACACAGAAAAAAATGAACTCCAGACTAATACAGTATGGTGAAAGTGCAGGTTCCAAGTAGTGAGATGCTACCATGACGTGCTTCACGTGGGAGCAGAAAAAGACTACATTACATTTCTTATCAGTCCTACTTTTGATAATGGAAAAAAAAAATCAGTACTTACAGGCAGCTTGGTCCAACCCATATAGTTCAGAATATCAACATTCTCCTTGTCCACCAGCTCCTGAATGGTTGGGCCTTTCCTTGGAATGTCTTTCTCATTCTGTGGAAAACAAACCAAAAACACCAATGTGATAACTAAGTTGTGAAAGCAACTCTCTCTCTCAGCTCCCACATTTCAAAACTTTGAGTCTCATTGCATGGGGTGCATCAGGTCCAGCTACCCGCTGACTGTGTGATCCAGTATAATGCATAATAACCATTTCGCTTATTGTCTGCTTGCCGATCAGCTCACACTGGGCTGCAAAGTTTGACCACCGTCTCATACAGTTGGTGCTGACATGCCAATTTATTCACTCATCACACCTATCTAGCATAGTGGTGTGAAGGGGAGAAGTGGTTCTACTGTAGTTACAAGAGGTAAACAAAGGATATAGACATACGGTGGAATTTGCATATGGCGACCTTCGCTTCTCTGTCAGGAAAATTGTCATCCAAGACAGGTTGTTACCCTACACAGGTTGATTTTCTTGTGAAAAGAATAAAAGAAACCCATTTCTTTCTAAATTTCAACTTATATCTTGGTCGCAAGCTGTTGTATCTCGCTTTGAGCTGAAAAGCCATTATGGGAATCAACATTTGCCAACTGAAGGTTGTTATACACAGTATGGGACATGATAATGAGTGATTATGGTTTACTTCTGTGTGTGTGTGTTTGTGTGTGTTTGTGTGTGTGTGTGTGTGTATGTGTGTGTGCGTGCGCATGCGCGTATGCATGTGTGTGTGCGTGCGTGCATGTGTATGTACACACACTTGAGAGAGATAAATCATCATCTTGTCAGAGTGCATAAAAATTTAAACTTTTCAACTGCAGTGCAACATAAAAATTTTGAACTCCATAGGGCAGTTAGTCATTTCACGTTCGTGGGGTATTCGAAAATATGAGTAAATTTGATAAATATCTTCATTGTGTTTCTTTAAAAGCTTAAGTAACTTTTCAAGGTTCTGAGAAATGGTAAAAATGGTGGGTACCATTTTTATGGCAAACACAATCAGTACGTGTAGTCTTTGAAGCTGTAATATTGGCATTACAATTTTTTTTCTTAATATCAGCATAGACATTAATCCCATAAAGAATGTGGTACTCTTATTCCAATTTAGTTGAAGGCTGACTAGGGATGTACAGAAATCATGGGACTTGGTACCAGGAGATTACAATGAGAAACAATGAGAGGTAGGTTAGAGACCTTTATGTGCCATTTTACCCAGTTTCATTACTTCAGCTTCACTTGCAAAGTGGGTCATTTTGAGCTGAGCAAACAAATTTTTCTACAAATGGAAAACATTCAAAGAAACACGTAAAGATTTATTAAAACCTTCTTATCTGCTTGCACAAATTCTATAAAGTCAGGCTCCTGTGGAGCAATACAAAGCTGATCAGTTCAACATGTCAGAGAATTTTACCACATAGCCAGATTTTATGACCTGGCCAAATACCTATGGTACTGGACCCCAGTTCTAGAAGTTTTGGTTTCAATTCCATGCTATGATCATGTTGTATACAGCTTATGAAAGAGTTTTGTTCCCCTTTTCCTCAACCTCTTCGTCTGAATATTGGGTATCTGATCAAATGGCTTGTCTTTAAGCAGAAAGTTAGAGACCAGTGCCTGTGATTGACAGTAGCAATAATATGTTTTCTAGTGTGTTGAGAGAGTCCTTAAGAATCTGACCTGCTGGGATAAGCAGATAGTGAAGTTGTGTGACAAAACACACAAGGAAGACGAGACTGGCAAATTAGGCCTTGCCTACAACTTTCACATGTTGGCCCCCCAGTAAAATCATTGTGAGCTCTTGATTCAATGATTGCAGGATTTTGCTGCATATCATGAAACAAAAAGTGATGACACTAAGACTGATAAATTCCAATGATGAAATACAAAACAAAAATCTACTGGAGGCGTCAATGAACTCACCTCCTCCCTTTTCTCCACAGCAATGAAACTTGTAAACTGGGTCACAATGGAATATTCCTTACTGATGTCAATGATGTAGTTCTTCAGGTCCATTTTGGCCATCTAGTGAGGAAAGTGATGAATGAAAGTGGCATGCTGTATACATATGAACACGAAAATAATAGAATAATTATTTCTTTATTTTGACATAAAGAACAAAAGCAGACAGGCATCAAGATAACAGCACTGCTCTCAAGATAGACAGATATTTGCATGTAAAGGGAGGAAGTAACAAAATAAAAATATCATTAACATCTAAGAAGGTATCACTATTTTGTGGTAACATAGATTAATCAGAATTAACCAATGCTGAAGCACTAATCGAAAAGGAACAGGAGCGACAAGAAAGACGAACTCCATCAAGGGAAAACAACTTGGAGAAAGTAATCAAAGTAATCCTTCTCCATTTTGACTATAGTTCCAAATTTCTTTCCTTTCTTCCCCCATCTATCTGTCCCATGAAACATACTTTTTCTAGATGAAGTACATCAAAAATTAGTCTTTTCTTTCATAAACATAAACCCTGCATGTAGGTGAACAATCTGTCGCTTTGAACCTTATTCTTGTGGTCTTGCTTTGGACCATCAAGATTTCTAAAGGCAGATGACCTGGTCCTTGCGCACACAGCCTACTTCAATACTGGTATTACTGTACAACATAAAGTTTGTTCAGCTTCACACCATTCTCTCTCTAAATGTTACCTCATGCTTAGTTCTGTCCCCTGAAAGCACTCCATCTTCCCAATCTCTAATTACGGCCCTTGCAGTCAGTCGGTGAACCAGCTGTGGAGGAAGAAAAGCAAATCTGAATAGCAGTAGTCTCTGGTTAACATTCTGGTGCACAGGTGATGAGAAAAGTGGATCTTACTTGCAGCAAAGATCTTTGCTGACAATCCAGGGCAGAGAGAGGAGGTAAGTATAGAAATTTTTAATGCATTGTAATTGTGCTTTTGTAGATCAAAGAACATGCCACTGGTGAGAACATATTATTGTGAGAGTGACTCATCTGCATCTTTTGGTATGTTCATTTAGACACGACCTAACAGAAAAAAACCCTTTATGACCCATACTCTGTCAATGGAAATGAACAATCTTATCAAAACAAGAAAAGAAAGAAGGAAAAATTCACCCATGGCTAGAGAGACCAGGTAAAAAAAAGTTGCTGCAGCCAGGATGTTAACAGGGTTATTTTCAATGAGAAATAAAAATAATGCATTTCCACAAATAGCATGGAATTGTAAATGAAATAAGATGTTAAGCGGTGAGATCGTAGATGGAAAATGCTGTATTTTGAGCTGCGTTGTTTTGTCACTTCTTTGTCAAGTATTCCATCTCAAACTGGATGTCTTTGAAACTTGTTCATGACAGGAAACCGAAATTTCAGTCTAGTCCAAAGATTCACCACATGACAAGGCATAATTATTTTGACCAGTCGGCAAGTTATATTACTGACAACAAATTATATACATGCACTGGTCTGCCAACATTATGACACAAAGTGTTTGGTTTGAAATGACATGCAATAAACTTGCAGGATGTTGCCTGCCAAAGAAACCCTCCACATATAGTGACTGTTTCAGGAATAGAAGCATTGAAGTAGCACTTGGTTCCTTTATGGGTATGAACTGCAACAAACCCTTGAATAAGAGACTGCTTTACACCATGGACTGAACACATTAATACTGATTGCAGAGAACTGATATAATAGCTACATGCACAAGACTGGTCAATTAAAGCAAGTCTGAATTATGAGCATGTCAAATCCAAATCTATTGTATAATACCATTAAATCATGCTTCAATACCAGTAACTTAAAAAAAACGACTAAAAATGTATAAGGATAGATGTGATCAAGTCTTGATGGAATACTTTTCGAGGAAATTCTTGGAAATGGGAAAAACTGTGGTCTATACTAATACATCACACCAATTCCTGCCTTTGGACTAATGTTAATTCTGGGCACGGGTATCTTACTTGTCCTTCAGTAATGGAGAGCTCTGAGGTGGATACTACGGTGGAAACTTCCTGTCCTGCAACATTTGCTGTCAAAGTGGCCTGAAATGAAATAAAAAAGGGATAAAGATTTGGGGCTAGATAGATCATGTATCAGATAGGACAACTCTCGCTGGGCCTCTCAAGGACCTTTGGAGTCCCTTGCCTCTCAAGGACCTGTGGACTTAAGTAGAGTAGCCCTGTAGCATTTGTCGCCCCTGACTCTACATAATGCTAATCCAGCCCAGTCCACATCAACATATTTCAGGGTTACAAATTATGACTTGAATGAGTACGGTTCTAAGAACCAACTCAATGCATCCCTCAAGGTCTGTCAGAATTTGTTAGCAGCATTCTATTCTAACACCACCATTTGCTGTGCAATCTTTAGGTCTGAAATTCTATTTCTGTTGCATTTTCCCTTGAAAATCTTGAGCTTGTGTACAAAAGCTCATGCCCCTTTCAGTGACTTTATATGAAGTTGGGTCCAATTCAATTAGTATTTTTCATTTTAGATCCATCTCAATTACAATGGCTCACATGTGAAATTGACTTACAGGCTAAAAGTTCATATCTGGATTGCAGTACTTTCACTTATCATCTTGATCACAATCACACATTCTCCATAAAAGCAAAACTAACATATATACAACATATGTATACAATAGATCTAACATATGTACAGATATGTAGTTAGTGCTGGGTGACAGTGATATGCCACCTCTGGAGCAACCTAATTTTCCTTTAAAATTAGTCTTAGAGAAAGACAGAATCCTATACAAATGTTTTTTTTGGCAGGGAAAAACTCTGATTTCTTAAGAATTTGTTATGCCCTTAAGTTTTTGAGCTCATGCATGAGGTCTGAAACAGTCACAAGGACATGCTTTTAATTCTGAACAAAATGGTATCAAAGTTTGTAATGGACTTAACATTTGGAATATGGCCTTATATGCCTTTAGCTGAGCAAGAAAAAAAGAGGCAACCACCTTTATATGTAATGACCTTTACAACAAGTCATGGTAAAAAATATTTAACTGAATACACCACATGCAGTAGAGCATAATCATAACAATATATTCAATTCTTGTGGCCATCAAATGGTCCTAACAATTCTTCATCATTGCTAAGAGAATCTGTCCAAACAGGATCACAAAACTGTAAAATGGTCATTAAATGAGTCAGATCTGTAACAAATGTAAATGTGTACACCTACCATTGTACAGTTGGGCACAAATCCATACACAACCTGGCGAGAGCCATTAAAGAGAGCTGTGATTTGTCGTGGAGCCTGGATGGGCTGAGGCAAGTTGTCCTCATACTGACGCCACTCTACCGACACAGATGTCAGCCCTGGTTGACAGGCTTTGCTTATCTGGCTCTTCACCTGATCAAATAGCATCATCATAAAAAGTATGCCTAGGAATAGTAATTTGCCGAAACTTTTTGGGAAACAGAAAATTAAATTTTATTTTCTAAAAAAAAAAAAGGCTCTTTTTAATGAAGAAATAAATAGAAAGGATGATAAGAATGTCAGTTTTGAACAGGTACTTGTATCATAATCACGGGGTCCAAAAATTCTGCCATCAGTTGCTGCCACTCCTGTATACTGTTGTGTTACTTGAGCGTAAAAGTAATACCTGTAAAACTGTAGGTATTAAGATATCACTGTGTCTTCACACAAGAGCAGTGCTGTGCATTGTGAAATCAGAAATCCTTTAGCGATTTTGTGAGACCACATATACCAAGTATAGAAATATTTTTTCAACATTTCTCTGCATAAACAAATTATTTTCCAGGGTCAGGTCTCTTCCCAAATTATTCTCAACTGAGTAAAGTGTTTAACTTCAAGGAACTAATATGAATCATCAAAATCAATAAGTCTCAAGTACTCATTTCAATACTTCACCATACAAATTAAAATTTCATTCAGAAAATCTGAAAGTCAATAAATGTCTTCAATATCTTTAAAATAAAATATAAGCTGCATCATCCAAAACCCTCAATACCTTCTCATCCCTCCCTCATTTCATCCTCTTTCTTACCTTTGGCTCCCACTTGGATTTGGTTTTAGAGTTAAAAAACTCGAATGCCCCTCCTGACACACGAGACAAAGCCTTCAGAGTATAACTGTTGCAGGTGGCACTATAGACAATAAAATGTTATTATGAGATGATGCAACAAAACCGGCAACGTCAATTCTTCAATTCCACAATTTATATATAATTTTGAAAGTCTGTATTCATACAAGCATGAGAAATTTTATTACCCATATGACTTTTCTAAAGTTATCCTGGTGCCAAGACACTATTACTGGTTGATTCATGTTTTCAGCTGTTATAAAAGTAACTAAAGTACACAAAATACAACAAATGTTCCAGATCCATACATGTGACAGTGAGGGGAAATTCCAAGGTCTGACTAGTTTCTAAGGACCTATGTAAATCCTGCAAAGATTTATATTACTTTATACTATCATTCTCTCATCTTTACAGTTAGCAGACCTTTCCAAATTTCACAAAAGCCACTATGAAGAGTGACAAAGAAACTAATGACATGAGCTTTTTAAGAAACCCGTCACTGCTACCTGGAAAAAAGGAATGAGGGGTGGCAACCAAACTCCTGCCCCTTCTAACCACACTACCCATCAAATCATTGTGATCAGATCAAAACCCCTCTTGCGTTGCTTACTGGTACAATGGTCACTCATCAGTTACGTTGACCTTCACTCTGTCTGGTCATGCATGTCTAGCCACTTATAGCATGCCTTAGCTACATTATCAAAATCTAAAAAAATAAACACCTTCGGGGAAAATGGAACTTGAATAGGAAATTTCATGCAACTCTAAGCAGAAATATCCAGATTATGTCTCTTGAAATATCAAGGGTTACTTTTTCATAATAAGTATAACAATTCCATAAATGCTGATTATAACATCTCTCTTGTCTCCCCGCTCTCAATGATTTTGATATCATCCAAATCATAAAAGCAATGGCACCAATGACATCAAATATACATGAGTGCCTAGCAGCTTGACTCTTACCTGACCCCAAATGAAAACACTCGTGTATGAGCAGTGTTCCGACTTGCAGTATGAAGGACCTGCTCATCATCATTGATATGCCCATCAGAAATCAGGAAAACATTCCTCTGAGACTCAGCTCTGGGAAGCATGAACAAGGAACGAAGGGGTCTCATCACATCTGTGTTGCCTTTGGTGGCAACAGAACTCTGTGAAACATAATTTTAGGTCATTAATGATAAGTTATAATTTAGACAGGTCATAAGACTATGCTTTAAATGACAATAGACACTCTAGTTGTCATTTCCTATCACCAAAATATGTCCTTGATGAACACTTAAAAAAGGACAGCTAATTCTGTCTAAATAGAATACATGAGTTAAATTTCAGATGATATGACCTAACTACCATTATAAGTGTATTCTTAAGCCCAACCATTTTAATAAGGAAATTGGAATTAAATTGCACTTTTAGTGGAATATTCCACTTCAGTGGGAGAGGAGGAGATTAAATGGGCAAACATATGATCCAAATATTATGAACTTTCATCAGGTCCACCTTCACAGTCCATCCAGCTTGCAATGAAAATCTGTAGAATCAAGTCAACCCTCACTGTACGTTTCCAATGCTCTACAGAACAATTTAGCAAAGTCATGCATGCCTGTGGCGGTGACCACCACTCACTCACGAACTAGATACTCCACTGTTTTCCAACCAGCATCCTGGCTCTGGCCTAAGGTGCCAACCATGATAGCCCTATAGTTCTGCTAAGCTGAGACTCCTCAGGTCCACTAGGCTAATTCATTAGTGCAATCAATATTCATCAAGTTGATCAACCTCTCAAATCTTTTCTTCACTCATCCATCAGAGTATATGCTGTACCCGCTGCATCTCCCTCACCTGCACAAAATGAATGGCCTTCTCCAGGTTGTCCTGTGTACTGGTTCTTGGAGCAGGAAATAGTTCTTCATAGTCTGTGAATAATACATTCATTAAGAGGTTATTGTTCTAGTGAGATTATCACGTTAGCACTTTGTGCATGACGACCACAATACTATGTCCAATTTTACTTTATCTTAGTGACCAGTATTGCAAATATGTGGCTATAGGCATATTTCATTGATAATGTTGTAAAGGGCCATATTTCATATGATATGTTATGTACCAGCAAATTTTGATATCAATTATATCACAAATTTACACAGTTTTGACAATATTACCAGGATTCATGTGAAAGCTAATGAACTCAATGAGGCACAACACTTTTATAAAGAGCATATTGATTTTCCCTCACAATTATGAGGATAACCTAGCTGACTGGTCAGTTGCTGAGATTTGTAGATCAACCAAAATGAGAGGAAAATCATTTAACCAACATTTTTCTCGGTAAAATAGATCTACTGCTACCGCCAGAGATATGAAACTGCCATAAATTTACTCTGGAGTGATAAAATCGGTGTCAAGCAGTGCGTCGGAACTACTTTTCTTCGTTCTCTCTAACACACAGGAAGTGTGTTAGAGTGTCGCTTTTCCATGTTGCAAGTCCAACAGGAGGCCGTACTTTTAGCTCGGTCCGATTTGATTTGAAGTTTTGGCCTGTAGCATGCAACAAATATGACTGATAGCAAAGACAATGTGCTAGATATATCGCAACAATTGAAAACAATAACGGAACAACTATCACAGGTAACGCAACGAATCGATAGATTAGAAACGAAAACAACAGACAACGTTAACCATGCCGGTCCCCCTCCCATGACGTCACCAACTACTCCGCACAGTACTGTGGAAGGGGCTTCCGGACACAACATTCAACGAGAATTCGATCAGGTTCGCGAATCTCACAACAGAATACAGATTCCACCAGGTTACAAGGTGAATGACTCCCCAATTGGGATAGCCAAAGAAAGCAAACCCGCTTTAAGGGTGATCAGCAAGTGTGCTCGGTACGCTGAGACAGGGCTCAAAATCATTGCTGGTTTGGATGTCGATCTAGACCTTGAAAGTGAACATGGTAGCGTGGACAACGTAGCTGTATCAAGACAGCAAATGCAAAATCTGTTCACAACTTTCAATGCACAAATCAACTTTCTACAAGCAGAATATGCAAATTTAGTAGTCAAATCAACATTCGACGACCAGACATCCAGGCTCTTTCGTTCCTTCGAGAACAATTCGTGTGCATTCACAGATCGATCATTACAAAACATTCGCTTGGCTGCAGAGATCGCCAATGCCAGACAAAATCCCGCACCAAGGGGTCGAGGTGGAAGAGGATTCCGTGGTGGTTTCGGTCACTCCGGTCAGCAAAGAGGCACTCAACATTACAGTTACTATGGTCGTACTCGATTCGGCAACTTCAACCAGAGGGGAATTCCACCACAGAGGTATGGAACAACGGACGATGATTCCTCTCCTTGAGAGGGAACATGCATGCTGAGATTACTGGATGTGTTTCACGTTCTTTGCCTCATTGGGAGAAAAATATTAGAAACAAATGTGTGACCAATTGGATTCGCAATGGAGTACCTATTCAGAGCATGCTCTCCTCGCAGCCAGAGCCATTTGATTGTGCTAACAGAAGTTTTAATAAACGTGAGTTTGAATTTATTGACAAGGAGGTACAAAAGCTTCTTACAGCAAAGTGTATTAAGAAGTGTGTTTCGCTAGATTCGGACGTTGGATATATTTCTCCTATCAATGTGGTGCCCAAAAAGGACACTTTCAGGTTGGTTACTGATCTTAGAATTCTAAACAGTTATTGCAATGCCCCAAAATTTCGATATGAAGACATAGATGATGTGGTTCAGACTCTTGTGCCCACGGATCTCATGGTCACTTTCGATATTAAAAATGGGTTTTTCCACATACCAGTCCAGGAATGTGATACAAAGTATTTCTGTTTTAGGTGGAAAAAGGTAGTGTACAAATGGACAGTATTGCCATTTGGTGCTAACGTATCGCCATATTATTTCTGTAAGGTGATAAGAGCACTTGTGGGCTATTTCAGGGAAAAGGAAATACGCATAGTGTCCTATGTTGATGACTTTATTGTGGGTGCAAATGCAGATACAATTCAATCGGACAGAGACTTCATTCTGAAGGAACTTTCAAATTTTGGATTTATGATCAACCTCAGTAAATCTATGCTTACTTCCTCTAGCAAGGTAAAATACATTGGCTTTGTCATCGAGACTGATCCTGTTACAGACAGCATACGTGTAAGCATTCCTAAAGATCGTATTTTAAAGGTAAAAAAGGACATCAGAAGAGTGCTGAAGGCTGGCAAAGTTTCAGCTAGATTTTTGGCAAGAGTGACAGGGCAACTTGTATCAATGACAAAGGCAGTGGTTCCTGCTAAACTATTTCTGAGAAATGCATATAGACCTCTAGGTCAGAGATCAAGTTGGCAGCACATACTTGAGTTGAATGTTGATACTGAGAAAGACTTAATATGGTGGCATAAAGCTTTAGATTATTGGAATGGTAGGTCATTTCAAGCAAAATGTACAGAAACTGTGACAATAGAGACGGGTGCATCTCAGGAAGGCTGGGGAGCCAAGCTTATAGAGGGCTCAGACAGTCACAGCTTCACGCAGGGTTTTTGGAGTTCATCGATGAGTCAAAGGCATTCCAACGAGAGGGAATTAATGGCCGTTTATATGAGTTTAAAAGCTTTTCTTCCTCGTTTGAAAGGAAAATCAGCGTTGTTACTCACCGACAATGTCACAACGGCAGCATATATCAATTTTCAAGGTGGTGTAAGTCCAACTCTAACGCAGATTGCAACCAACATATGGGCATTAATGTTGGAATACAACATAGAAGTGAGAGCAAGACATTTGAGTGGGAAAGAAAACTATGTGGCAGACTGTCTGAGCCGCCTGTCGAGCAAGTACGAGTGGAGGCTTCATCCAAAATTATACAATTATCTAGACAAATTGTGGGGTCCTCATACGTGCGACCGCTTTGCGTCTTTCCTAACCACTCAGTGCGACAAATACAATTCCATACATGCAGACCCAATGTCCAGTGGAATAGACGCCATTTCCCAGATGGATTGGCAAAGGGAAAACAATTTGTAGATCAACCAAAATGAGAGGAAAATCATTTAACCAACATTTTTCTCGGTAAAATAGATCTACTGCTACCGCCAGAGATATGAAACTGCCATAAATTTACTCTGAAGTGATAAAACCCTAATTTAAACTAATTCAATTCACTATCATTGAAGCAGCCAGCTCATCAAGGCTTAGCCAGAGCCTAAAAGTATATGATAAGTATGTACAAGATAACCCCCTTGTCACTAGACTGTCTACAAAAGCAGATAAGTTTGCTTGAAAAATCGAAGGCAGATGCCTAACAATAAATGAAGGTTTCTTGGTATGTTTCATTAGTCCAAAAAACTCTACAGTTTATGGCAGGATGTGAAACACTGACACAGGCTGAGACGAAATTTGCTTTTTAATGATACCTTCTGGAATATAACTAAAACTGCCTATCATAGTGACAGTCCACATATTTTGTATTAAAGTTAGGTGAAAACCACAGATAAGTTCCATGGTTTACTTAGAATCACTGGTATACATTTTATGATAAGGTCTAAAATACATAAAGTCTCCTCATGCTACAAACAAGAAAAAAACTGTATTTAACCCCATTTTTCCAAAAAAAATTAAGTCTTGTAGAATATGATATTATAGGCATACACAGATGATGGCTGGATTCTTACCTGATCCAAATCTGACCACGTTGAAATGCCAGCCAGGTGGGAGGTTATGCAATACCAATAGGGCCACCTTCTTGGCTGCTACCAATGATGTCCCTTTCATTGAATTTGATGTATCTAAGATGAGAGTGATCTCTCCTTCAGACACTTCAGGTGACTCAAATTCAGGGTAAAAAGTCAACATGCATGCCTGCAGAGATTTAGGATGAGAGATGACTTGATGACGCCATGAGTATTTGCAGGGGTCACATCATTATATCAAAATCCACAAAAAGTTTTATTTGAAATACAGTATACACATTTTATCATGTAAAAAATCTGAAATTTCTGCAGAAATCACCATATGACCTGAAAATGTATGGCACTGGTTTTAATCTCTGCCATTCGACTCTAGTTGTTCACCCTTCATTACATAAATCAACTCCACATTTATATTTTTCTTATGTCTCTGATCAATGATCCCATTAAGCCTGCAACTCTTGACCATTCCATAGTGGTGAGCCAACCAATATCTTGTCATTTATAAGACTTGTTATCTCTGCGTTTGAAAGGGAGAAAAAAAAAGGTTGCAGTAATTTTCTCTAGTGTGAAAAAAAGAAAGGGAAATATACTTAAACAGTAATTAGAAACACCATTGATGTTCAAACTTTCATGCTAAAATGAGCGCACACTGCAGTAACGTTTATGATGATCAGATGCTGCCACCTTTTGGGGTTACCTTCCAAAACAACAGGACCGCTAAGAGTGACTGCATTTTCACAAGACTAGCAAACCAAACAAACACGCATTGAAGCCAAGCACTGACCTGATGCTGTGGCTTCTCTGGGTGACGTTCAACCCACATTCGTGGGACATGAATTTCAGCAAGGCCAATCAGAAGCTGGAATCCAGACCCGAACTTTTGACCATCCATCATCTCTACATAAGCCTTTGAAGCAGTTTGCTGTAAGACAAGAATGAGAAATGTTTGTTTATAGTACAAATCATTTACTGGGACAGTTCAGCATACTGCTAGGAAATTCTATTGAATGACTTTGACACTGTACTTATCCCATTTGCTAGACTCTCTGGAAGTGATACAAAGAACAAAACAAAGTGATCAATATTATGCTAATTATTGCCCTAACACATTGTTTTCTTAATTTTTTTTGTCTCATTTACTAAAGCTGAAATCCTACTACATTTGGTGGACTAGAGGTCCTTTCACCATGAATCATTGCAATCTACTGTGTAAAAAACAAACCAAGATGTAGAGAAACATTCTAAGATCGAACACTGTAACTACAAAAGGACAACTGAATGGATGATAGCTCATTACAAATGGTGAATTACCTTGATTCTTATCTTGTGTGTGGGACAGAGAAGACTGCGTATGTCAAAGGGCATCTCCACAGCAACCTGGACCGTTGTCTTGGTGGCAGACATCTTGTGGCTCTTAAGTTCCTCCTTGGATCAATAGATATTTTTCAGTGAGGAAGACTGGGTATAACATTTATGCTCTTTGCTACAAGCAAAATAATGTACTGCAAAATATGGAAGTGCAATTTACTCCCAAGAAACCCATCTTTGCCTAATGAATGAGATGCTTTTAAAGACTGTAACAATTCATATCTATGAGAAAATGGGATTCTATTACCATCCCTCTAACCTCCCCATAAAAATGCTTTCATCTAACTTTTTGATTATGAAATATTTGAGATAAAATGCCATGTAACAAGAATGGAGGGAAATGAAAACCCAACTGCTTTACAATCTACGTGGCTAAAACATTACAACATCAGTAACAATTTGATGAATCATATAAACCTGTGTAGAGTGTTTGAGAGCCGAATCCTCCTTCCAAGGGGCAACTGTTGCTGGCAGACGGAAACTGATCTGCTCATCCTCTGCCTGTAGCTCTGCGACGTATGTGATCTTGATGAGAACACAGGCACCAGGAGGCAGATTACCCACACTCACTGTGAATACATCCTGAAAAGATATATTAAGACTAAATTAAGATATTTGTGTGCAAACCATAGCACAGAAAAAGACAATGAAATAAAGGAACAAAAATCATGCTGCATAAGTATTTGGAGAACATGGTCAAATTGTTACAGTGGTGGAATCAGACATGCCGTAAATGCCCCAAGAAAGCAAATTCAAAGTATTTATCCTCAGTTTGCTCACCTGTCCAATGGGTATCTGGCTAACAGGTTACCAGATAAACAGTTCTGTGACATTTACTGTAGTGTTAGCTCTGTTTATCTTCTGAAGTAAAGATATTATAAGAACAAACTGGCCTAAAGGCAGTATGTAGAAGAGAAAAGTTTATGTCTCAACTTAAAAGATCATGGGTGTAAGCAGAAACTGCTGGTTTTTATGTTCTATATTCTGCTTAGATGATACACTATTGGAAGAATATAACTCTTCACAACTGCACACTAGAGGATTGACATTTTCATGACACTCTTAATTAGAAATTCTTACAGGTGTCTCTTCATCCTGGTCCATTAGATATGCCCCATGGCCTTCACTGATGGCTTTCTTGTATTCCTTGTGGGCTGTCTCTTTCTCCTTCACCTCTCCAACAATGTGCTTTCCATTGATGAAAGCCTCAAATCCACACACAGCTGCAGCGTCCTCTAGTGGAAAGACATACTTGGCTTCAATGGCCTGGGTACTGTTATTGTAGTACTCTTGAAGAACCACAACCTGCAAAGTTATGATTATGAGATCAAATTTGACAGTCTAAATCATCATACAGTAGACAACAGTTTAAATGCAAACAGTTAAACCGAAAGTACTGCCAAAATGAAAGGAAAAAATAAGTCCTGTTTATTTCCTCTTTGTATTTGTTAACAAACTAGCACAACATCAAATCAATATTATGGCTAAACTGAAAGAAAATATCGTCTACGTGGTCAAATCCGTTTGCACTACTGATAGAGAAATTTCTCCTTTACATGGCTGCAAACAAGTCAAATATTATATACAATAGTGGGTAACCCAAGAACTGCTTTAAAGTTTATGACATCATGGAGGCAGAATAAGAGCTAATCTGTACTGTGCACCTATGCATCTTGACTAGATTTTTAATAGTGTAGAAGTGTTGTGTTATTTTCATTACGACCTAATTTTCGTAAAAAGTCAGAAATGGCTTTTCCCGAGGATCTAGTTTGAGCAAGTATCTCATGTTTTCTCTTCAGTGTATGAGTGTAGACTTTTCATAGCAGGTGTGTAGAGTCTCTTAAAATTCTGTTACAGGACTACTGACAAAACATCTGAAATTTCCTCACCAAAATAAAAGAGCACTTCCATGGTAGCCTGGATTAGCATGTGACTATCCCTAGGCCTATGCATTCACGGGGAAGAAAATGAATCTGAAGATTTTCCCTTTCTTGAAATTGACAGATTCTGAGGCTTCTTTTTCTAAACAGAAACTCTCTTTAATCCAAACATTTGATCTTTGGTTCCACAGATTTCATTTAACCAGTATCTAACGTATTCGGAATTCCTTATTCTTGATGAACAAGAAATCATAGAACTTCCTATGAATGAAAGAGACCCGAAGAATTCCTCACATCTTGATCTTCTGAAATCGGAATTCTTGTGTGAATGTGTATTAGTGAATTACAGGTTCCTTGGGCACTGCATGCTATAATGCAATGAACCATACACTGAAGTATCAGTTACTGTTCCTATTAAAATGCCTGTTTGAGCATAAAGCCGAAAATGGAAGTTTGACCTAATGCATAGGACTCTTGTGTCATGATATACTATTCAGCATAATAAATCCAGTGTTAAATCAGGCCTCAGATCTGGCTAGCTTTTATGTTTTTGGCTGTCAACATGTTATGTTATGTGTGTAACTATCATGCATTTATTCACACACCACAGAATATTTACAGAGGAAAAAAACATGGACATATCATTGCTGCAATGTCACATTACCTGTGCAGCCAAGTCCACCAGTTTAGCTCTGATGTGAACTCCTTTCAACTCCACCTCCTGGTCTCCAGTGCCAATCAGACCTGGCTTGACCTTTGACATGGGGTCAATGATTCCACTCACATCGTTGATACCTTAAATAATTGAACAGAAAATTATCTGAAATTATCAGCAATCTGACCCATAAGAGATAATATTTGACAAAGAAAACAGGGAATGTTCTTCTGCTACATAACTTTGGTTAAATATGATTTTGAATGTAATGTCAGCGGAACTATGGAGTTATCTAGTATCCAGGCTATACAAAGAGGCTTCAGGTTAAACATATAAAACACAGCATCAGATATATTTACAGTCCCTAAATTGTTGGAAGTCAAAGACACAGTAAACCTCACCTGCTAGAAGGTGCTTATATGCTATGTAAATGGCACAACATTTACCTGAAAATTTTATGTCAACACAGAATTAATGAATAGCAGAATAAATTTCAGGCCTTGCATTTTTCTTGGCAGGTTTGTGGGACTACTATCATCTGACAGTCTACACATATGACAAAACCAGACATGGTAAAGCTAACTCCCTTAAATGCAACTACTGGGATGGGGAACAAGATAAAAGTCTTGATTAAAAGGAGCTGTAATAGTTTAATGACTATTATATATAAAAAGTAGCAGTATATATCCTGAGATATTATTGTCTTATTCAAAGGAAGATGTGATTAACTGAAATGCAAATTAAGCAAAGTTGACTTTCTTAACATCTCAGACTATCATTTGATGACAAATGTGATGGTGTGGGAAACAATTAATCATAAAATAATAAACATGACTGACATACTGGCATCTTCCATGGCATCACACAAAATGTTGGTATCATCTGGCAAAATCTCCTCAACTGGCCTCAGCTTGTCTCCCTTGACTGTAAACTCAACTAGGTAACGCACTCTTTGCTGGTTGACTGAATATACTACAAATTCATCATTCTGCAAAGTTAGATATAATGCAACAAATACTTTACACTATTTAATGTTTTATTCTATGGATCAAACGACAATCAACTAAGGGGTTCTCAACCTGGGTACAAATGTCCCTAGAAGTAAACCAGGCAAATTCCTTTGTGTGCATAAAGAGTGTACTCTATACAAAAATTACAAGTAGACTAACTGATTAACCTAACATTACTTGACTAAGACCAGTTGAGTGGGAAGTGGAGTCATAGGTATGTGAGATTGGTGGTCTGCTGACCAAGAATAGTTGGGAACCCCTGAACTATCCATTCTGAGTCAACATTTTCAACACAAGATCTTGAGGTCTAAGACATTTATGCTTCACAGAGAAAATACTCTTGGCATTAACTGACATTTTGTCCACAATGTCATATTTTAATTGGCGTAGACAATCATATTTACAATGCAGCAATTTAACTCACTGAAGACTGGTCAGTTTTCAAATGACGTTGAATTATGAGTATAAAACTTTACATTCCCAAGAGTGGCCTACAACATACAGAATAGGGGATTTGGGCTGGTCTAGTGAATGTGCCAGAGATGTTATTTCATCAATAATGCTCAGTCTTCTGAGAGTTAATATAATGCAAAATTTCACACAATTTCTCAAACACATCCAGAAAGCATATCTTCTGATACTTTCCAAAGTTATGACCTGAAATTCAGAAGACTTGTCCCTCCTCTTGCTGACCCCATGCGTGCTGTTGTAGCCTTCAGGGGGTGCTATCAAGCTGGTGTCATGAGTTGTGTAGTCTTTGCTGCGACCAAGTGCCACCTCATTGACAAGAAGCAACCGGGATCCCTTGGTGTTGCTTGGGGATGAGTATTTCACACTTGTGCTGAGTGAAGAAAGAGTTGTAAAATATGCATGATAAAAAATGCTACAAAATGCAGAGCACACTAACTCAACATGCATGATAAAACCCGTTGGTGTTAGATTGAGTGGGATCTGATGTGTTTCATAATATCAAAAAACAAGAAAAAAACAAGCTAAATGCAAATTTACGACACAGGCATGAGACAATCAAACAACAGGATTGAGTTCAGGTACCACAAATTGCAAAACATAATTCACAATACATCTGCTCTTAATAAGATTTCTGAAGTACTTTAACTGTTTTATTGCATCTACCAAGTCACAATCTTGCACAGCTCTAAACCCTTCAAATTTACAACCCACACAAGTCCCGTGAATTAGATTTATTGGAATATGGAGTATTGGACTAGGTCTTGGATCGTCCGTGAAAAGTAACTGTTCAGAAACTATCCTATCACATTTATACTTGCTTAATCTTTAATAACTACAGCTACACAAATGTATTCAGTGAACTCTGGGTAAAGCTCACAAAACTCAAGAGTCCATTTCCTCTCTGAAGCTACAAGCATAAGATATGCCATCTTCCACTAACCTGGCGGCACTGGCAAAGTAAATTCCACTCCCTAACATCCCAGCATCACTGCGCTTCCCACCAAAGTCATCAACAACCACCTTGGGTAACAATAGTCCTCTGAAAATACAAGAAACAATGCATGTTCAACTACATTAACTGGAAAGAGATATGGGAAATCCTTGACGGTGTTTTCGTTTACTAGACTGATGCCAGCTGAAGTTTAGATTGAAGCACTCAATTCAAGGCTCTGCTTTGGTATTCACTATGGAAAATCATTACCATCAAATTTCTTTGCTTTCCACATTTTTTTTAACACTGGGAGTCAGCTATGATGCCCATGAATATATTGCACCTAATAACTCTTATCAAAATAAGTAAGTACAGTGTGGGTAATCTTCCCTCACAGCAATAATGCAACCCTTTAAGAATATCGTGCCCCTGATGACATGATTTACTAGTTACATGAATAGAATAATACTGTATTTGACATGAAATGGGCATTCCTTGAAGTCTACACCAGCAGAGACAGTTTCTTTGACCTTCTTCTAAAAGCAGTTTGCTCTAAAGAGAATTCATGCAGCTGCTGTTTAAAAAGAGCATATTTGATACAAAACCCATATTCATCTATTAAAATGCCCACCCTTTAAAGCTTTTATATTCTGACATTCACAGTTTTGGTTTTCTGCTTACAATCTTAATGTTACCTCAGCAGCTCCCAGACAAAGCCCCAATTTTAGCATTTTCCCTACAGGAAAGAATTTTCTTTTATTCCCTGGTTTCCCTGATTTTCTATGATTGCTGGAAACCCTGAATGACATGAACTTCTTACAATTCCTTTCCCTCTCTCTCTCTCACTCTATTTATCTACAAATATAATTTTCACTCTACAAATATGATTAATGATGGGTAAAATCTAACAGCAGCTGTCCCCTTTTACCTGGACAGTATCCCAACAAAATTCTCCACCTTGGAGGAATGAAACAGCATGCGCTTAGGGTCAAGGTCATGACAGAAGTTGAGGTCTTCCACCTGTCTCCAAACCTCATATACATTCAGGACTGATAACTCTTGTGATGGGCTGCAGGCAAAGACATGCGAAATTACAAATGTAACATAAGATCACTTTACTTTAAATAATATATGCATATGTTCAATCCTGTAATTTTATGTTAAAAAATATGAAATGTTTTGTTTCATACACAGTCGAAGAAATTTACAAAACAATTAGTGATTGTGGTCATGGTCGCACATAATTATACATGAGATATATATTTAAAGGAACCTAGTTTATGGCTACAATTGTATTACAAGTAATCTTAATACAGTGAAATCATCGCATTGTGTCCGATATAGCTGATCACAGTTCACAGGTTCTCCCCAGAAGGAGTTTACACATAATTTATATAGTTAACTGAAGAGAAATGATACATATTAAAACTTTCGTTCAAATTCATGACACAGCAGTATCCCATGACAGTGAACACAAGAAAATATGAGAGCTTGTTTTGGAAATTAAGAGGGAAGAGGGTGGATATGCTGAAGTATTATTCTGAATGTTCCTTACTCTTCCATGGATGATATCACTAATTCCATTACTTCATCCCGCTGGCTCCCACTCAGGTGAGTGATACGGCATCTCAGTGCAGCATACTTTGCCTCAACATATGCTCGTGTCTCATAATTGGTCATCTCTCCAACAGATATCATATCTTTGATCAGCTGTCAGACACACAAGCATACAAGATGATATTAGTTGTTACTTCATGCTTATAACCACATTAAGAAGTGTATTAGTGCAAAGTGACTACAATGGCTAATAATTACCTATTCATTATTTTCACTCTGATGAGAAAGTGTAATGCCTAAGGTGGAATATAAGAGTTATAATCATATACACTGAGTGTCACCTGAACCCAACTTTGTGCTGTTCAAAATTTTTATAGCTTTTCTTTCTGGCCCTCTGCTCTAAGCAGATTAGAAACTCCAACATTTTTTTTATATCCAAAATGGCCTATCATTTAAGTACTCATATTTACTTCCTCAGCACATACATACCTTCATTCTTTTTAATGCCCTTCTGAAATCCTCAGATTGGATATTTCATAACTTATATATTTCATAATCTATGAATCCTTGACATACAAATAACTATGCCATTAGTGCTCTGCATTATTTCACCATAATGAAGTTATCTTCCCCTGTACTTGTACACTAATACAGTTATCTTTATATTGATCACACTCTCCATTTACTATGCGTAATACTCATTAAATCTTAAGTGCCAATAGAAAACAATGGGCTACCTGACACATATCCTGTTTTTTAACCAGCCATCTTTTTCTGTCATGCATGCCTGCACTGGCAGTCTCATGCCTGTGAGGTAATGTTGTGTAAAACTCTGAGACAAGCTCCTGAATGCTCTTCTCTGGCCTTGAAGCTTTGATAGCATCCCTCACTTTCACAAGTATGGCTTCAGCCTTCTCCACCTGAAACAATAAATTTGTTATATAATGCTAATGTTATTGCAATTACAATGTTCATGAGGTCCACTGGAGAGAGTTTTAAGGTGCCATGACAAAACTAATATAATCAGACTACTCTCACACATGAACACTTACAAATGTACACAGTCACACATACATATGGATTCACATTCACAAACCTTCTCCCAACACATGTCTGATGCCAAAGTACTGGAGAATATCTTATTGCATAATCTAGCCTATGACTAGCTTTTTTGAAATATAAGTGCACTAATCCTATTTCAAGATTAAGATATCATATCTTTCACAGTGAATACCTCTGTGCAATCGGCATACAGTGGAAAATGATATCTGAAATATTACTACAGTAATAATGAAATGAAAAGAAAAAAGGCAAGGGAAAAGACAAACCATTAAGACAAGACAAGGGTGATAAAGAAAAGGAAGAAGAAAAAAAAGACAGATAATAAATTGGCCAACCTGTTCAAGCTTGATAGCACTGATATCCCCCAAGAGTGACGTCACCTCTGCCATAGCTTCTCTCCACACATGCTCAACCAGTTCCTTTACCTCCTCACTACAACTGTCATGAACATCAACAGTCTCTGCCATCAGCTGAAATTGGTTCAAATACATCTCATAATTTATCACCAGGAGAACACCTAATGGTCCTCTTTAACATCTAAGAAATCTTACATGCAAGCAACAGATAATGAAGCCTCAGCCTTGTTGCAATTCCAGATTGCAAAGACAAGGTTATATAGGCTGAGAATGCTCAGGTGTTGGAAACCATATAGTATGACAAAGCCAATGTGTTAAAAGAACTAACATTGACATTGAAGGAGGAGGAGGAGGAGGAGGGGGAAATTAAACAGCACCACTACTTATACAGAACGTCAAAAGTGGGCAGATGTAGGGGTAAGGAAGGAAGATGCATGCAAGAAATAACAGGGATGATCAACAGGGCAACTATTGCTGGGTTTTGAATTATTGGGGAACAGAGCAAATATAGACCTATGAGGAGGGCAATGGCTGAATTTTCGTCAACAAGTGAGAGGTAAAGTCTCTCCTTGAACTAGTTCATACAGCTAACTCAGTTTATTCACAGCCTCTCAGAAGCATGGAAAAGGATGCATTAAAAAGAAAGATTGTGATTATCTAGTGACTTTTATGTAGAAAATGAAGTATTATGTTATTTGAAATGTACAATTAGGTGGAAGCTGAGATTATGAGGGGTCAACTGGACATTGAAACACTACATCAAAGTACTGTAATAGAAAGTACTTAAAGGTCAGTTATACTGATACAGGTGCTAAATCCACATGACAGTTTATTATGTATTCTTATGGTACCTACACTTGGGTTACTTTGACCAGCAGAATTTACTCTTGAGGTTGCAGGAGCCTACTTGGCTAAAAATGAGTTGACTATCAGAGTAGATAATAGCAGAATATAAAATCTGTTCTTTGGACAGATTGTGTAGGAATAATTGTATAACATGAAACTACACCGCAAAAATTGTGAGATGCATTAGTGAATTTGTTAAATAAAAGATTTTTGGCAGGCAGCTCTTGTCAAGGATCTAAGCGGTTTCCGTTTGTGAGAATGCCAACTTTTGGACCCCCATTTCATGTAAACTGAAATTGCGAAAAATCTAAATGAAGACAGTATATAATTTTAGCACAGTGGTGGCTCCAGACCCACAGGCTAGTCTTGGCCTTTTCGGAACATTCATGTAGTCTGAGGGGAATATTTTATCAAATGCCAGAAAGAGGCATTTCCAATTTGGCTCCTGCAACCTCAATGAAAAAAGGTGTTTGTAAAGTGTGTTCTGAGAAAAAAATACTGCATTTTAAAAAAGGACCTAAGTGAATGTTCTATATTTCTCTGCGTAATAAATAAGCTGCATTTCACGGCTTGCCATAGAAGAGAAATCAAAGATCTCCTTGAAAGCAAAAGTACCTGGGTGGCACAGGAGTAAATAAGGACCTCCTATTACCTTCTGGAGTTTCTGTGATCCAACACCACGAACAGGACCAACCCGTCTTTCTGTGTCTGGCTTCTTTTCAAAATCCTCATACAGCATGGCGTACACTGCCAAGGCTTGGTCAGCAGTTGGGACATATCGAAGTTCTGTGTGACACGGCTTCCCCGCCTACAGAGGAAAGATAAACATTTCCATGAGGGGATGATCTTCTACCTTTCAAACTATAATTAAGTTCTGGAAATATCAGAGACTTCCTACTGATAGTGTTCGTAAGTGAAATTCAGTTAAAAAGGTCCTCAGAATGTGAGGCTCTGCAAGTTAACCTAAAGACTTTAGCATAACAATAACATAGCAATAACAATGCATTTGCTTCTCTGTTAGCACAAACCTTAATATCTGCTGGAGGATTTTAGGGTCCAGAATCAGAGGTCCAAATGTTTTTTTCTCTTTTTTTAAATATAAATCATACTGTAATGCAGAATAACTTTCAAAATGAGATGATGATGATGATGATATCAACAGCAAAACCTGACAATCAAAGATGGCATATGTGTATTTATATTATTCTTGATATTGTTCATTAGGAAGGAATAAATGTGACAGTGGACACTATAATCCTTGAGGAAGCAAACCTAGAATGTCCAACCAATTGATAGAACTACCAGATTCCGCATCAAGCATTTGTCACTAAAGACAGCAAGGCAGTCAAGTCAGCGCCTGAAGAAATTCACAAATAAATCTGGGAATAAGAAGTATGTTGCCAATGAGATTGAATGTTTCAAATAGCAACAGGAGTCAATCTGGAGTATTCCTGGGAAAGATCTGTTTGACTGTGACTGCTCTTGCAAAAATTGCATCTAATAAATTTGAAAGAAAGGGATGCATTAGCTGGATAAAAGTTAATGTTCCAGAACACCATCAATCAATCAGTCATGTTTTGCGACACATTCATCATCCTCTGATAACCTCACAGACAATGTTTTTCTCTATTTTGCTGTATCTGTGTACTTACAAATAAGTATCATTCATTTTTATATTGTTAAATTACCTCTATATCTCTACTGGTCCCACTCTGAAGAACCACTCTGTAGTTTAACTGTGGGCTCTTATTGCTGTCGTCCATAGCTGAAGTTGGGTGCTCAGCTAAGCTGGATGCAGCAGATGAAGAGTGTAGCTCTAGAATAGATGTACATGACTGACCTTTCATGTTAACACTTGGGCCCTGTGGAAATTGAAAGCATGAGACAATCAAACATTGCAATGTTCAGTTCACTTTTCACTGATTTTGAGGGTGGGCTGAATGTTTCTCACAGTCAATGTGCAGGACATTGTAAACTTAAAGGAGAGTCAAGACATGAACACCCCAGACAAGGAAGTAAGTTTTGAACAAACTTTGATGCTTTACTTTCAATAGTGATTTGATTACTAATTCGTCGAGAAGGTGCACCAAACCTAACCACTATGCCTTCCCCTTCCTCCTTTACATTTTTTGCTATGAATTCAACAGTAGCTTTATTTGACATTTTTTGACAAGGACCTTTATTTGACATATTTTGACAAGGACCATTTTCATACTTTTAAAAAGAGTATCTTGTGACACATTGCTCCAATTCAAATTATGAGAGTGCCTTAGTTTCAGTTTGAAATGTATTGTGTTACGATGGTAGGAGTTCTAGTTTGAAATTAAAGGTTGCAGATTCAGCAAAATTTGCTGAACCTGCAACCTACTGTTGCTGATTTGCTGATGCACCCAATGGCCAAAGGTTTTATTTTACATGGCCCACGAGCTAAGTGTCCCTTCTAATGAAGTAGATGTGTCTAGCCCACAAGCCCATGAAACTTCAAATTCATGTCCCCATCTGAAAGTATTAAGGGTATGACATGACCTTATTGACTCTAGAGGCAAGGATGTGCCTATGTTGGCCAATATAACAAGAAAAAATATGCCTGCACAAGGCAAATTCAATCTCTCTGCCTTTGATGTGAGAGATAAGCACCAAATTAACATCGTCACACAGATTATCTGAATTTGTGTAAAAATAAAGTTTCTTTTTGCTACAATAAAGGAAACAGCACTAACTGAAGTCTTTGGCAAATTCTTTCTGTTGTCCTGCAAATGACTTCAAAACATCCAGTTTTCGTGTTAATAACTTTGTTCTCATCTAACATAAATGCTCAGGCTTAGCAGAAAAATTTTCATAAGTGAAGTTGATGAAATACACATCAGTAAATGCCTGGCTCTTTAACATCTTACAAGGTATCTTGTTCATCCAAAATTCAGCATGTTTCTTTGGGTTTTTTAGTGTTCTTGCGTGCCATTCCTGAAGATGTTTATCAGACCTTCGGTTTCATGACCACATATATATCATCTGATATTTTTTCTTCAATCTAGAGGAAAATACAATGAGTTAATCCTCTAGAAAGGAAAAAAAAACTGAAAGGATCATCCAAATTATCCAAACTCGGACAGCCAACAATTTAGCAGTGTTTGGTTTTATTACTAAACATGCTGAGAAATGTACCATCTGGGACACTTACCACAAAGATGGCATATTTGACCACTTCATAATCTTCCTCATCAAATACAGGCAAGTTGGGGTCACTGGGTACCCATGACCTCACAGCTCTGGGGTTAAATACTGACCTCTTGATTACTCTCTTATTCTTGTCAGGGTCAGCTGCAAAGCCATCACAGAGAAAATCAAATGTAATAATATTATTGCAGTTGAATCTCTTGACTTCAAATCTCATGTACACATACCTGAATTCTTCATGTAATCTAGTCCCTTGTACTTTTATTTCCATATGAAATTTAACAAAAAATTGGATTTCCCAGCTGATTCCTTTAAATTTGATAAGTGAGATTTAATAATTTTCTATTATGTTGTGAATCTCAGGAAGTGTATGATGAAAATATATCTGATGCTTTATCATCTATACATTTACAAAAAGATGCAACATATTCAATGGATTGTTCTGAGACACATAAATCTTTGATATTCACATTGAAACATATTATTTTGGGAAAGAAATAAATGAATATCTACAGAAAGCAAACAGACAATGAATGGGTTGAATAAAGGCAACCTGACAATTAGATGCACAAACATGTCACTGAATGAGTGTTATGCACACAGGCATACATCAGGAATCCATCAAGTTACACATTAGCAAGCAGAAAATGAATTATGACTCCTTATTTTGAAACACCCTAACCTCACCTGAAATTTTTCCTGACTTGAAGTCCAGAGTCTTGCTTTTGCCTCCTATTACATAGGAATCAAATGGTAGCAGCTTCTCTGCCTGCAGGCAGTCCCAAATATAGTCCAGTTTAAGAACTGGCAGGCCATACTTCAGTGCCATGCGACACTTGGAAGACACATCACATTTCTCTGGATCACTTGTCACAACAACATGGCACTGTAAAGAGCCAAAGATTGCATAATTAGTCCCATTAGTTTTCTAA
Organism: Ellobium chinense; assembly: GCA_033807755.1. Taxonomy (NCBI): domain Eukaryota; kingdom Metazoa; phylum Mollusca; class Gastropoda; order Ellobiida; family Ellobiidae; genus Ellobium; species Ellobium chinense. Next base: position 762,828 of record JAWQUT010000215.1, read on the forward strand.
ATATGACTGTACTAATGGCAAGGAAGGCATTTACCTCTAGCAGCCCTAAGTACCAGTGGTCTACTCAGTGTCCTCACTGTGTGACCCTGTATCCGCCATCTTATTATTTCACTCTGAAGACTGCGGCTCTCCCGATAATGAGCTAGCCGCATGTGTTCAAAGCCAGCATCTCCTAGGACGCCACAAACATGTGAAAAAAATTTGATACTCCTCTTACAGGGGTAGCATATTGGTGAGAATTTATTCAACGCTCACTTTATGAGGATTAATTTAGGAGGAAATGTGAGAAGCTAACACCTACTTGATTAGGTTAAAATACAATAATATACTAATCATTGCTAATGATGTTCTTATGTAAGAAAATTTTACTGGGTTTTTGGAAGTCTCTAGAGGAATCATAAATTCTGTCATAAACCACTGCCTGCTGTTCTGCCACATATTATCGATAAAGTATACCACTGGATTTCTTTTATTTTTCCAGATCAGTTTGAGAAGAATAATGAATGTTTCTATATCCTTTAAAGACTGGATTTGAACCTGTACCCCTCCACACACTGCCAACCATTTAAACTACATGGACTGCCAACTTCACAGTCATATAACTTTTCTCCTTTGTATTAAAGTTTTCTCTAACACAGTTTGTGAAATGACCCTACTGTTGTTGTTGTTGTTGTTACTGATCCAGCTGCAGCTGAGCTCTTGCCCTTCTGCTCACTGCCATTAAATGATATCTAGCAGTCTGTTTCAGTTGCTGATGGTTGCTGTGTGTTGCGCAGGTCTGGTTTAGGGGGAAAGAGAAGTTCTCTAAGAATGAGTTCATCAGAACAGCAGTAAAAGGTGGTGAGTCATGGTATCCTGGTGGTACAAGCACAGGGGGAATATTGGTGTTGTTTGGTTGCATCCTTCTGAGGTGATGGTTTAGCTGAATAAGGTGGTTGCATAAGTAGCATGTGGCAGCTTGTTCTCTTTCTAACCCACTGATGATGTCTGATAGATCTGGTCTGCTCATATGTTTATACATCAATCTCCCTGTTGTTCTGCCCACGAGTTCCGACATTTTTCCTTCGAGTTAGAATGGAAAATTATTCTTGCATTGGCATTGCTTGCAGGTATTTTTGGCTATGGTAAGATGGTCCCTTGCTTGGCGAGTTTGTTGGCTTTGTCATTTCCATAAATTCCTGACCTATGATCCATGACCCTGACATAATATTTTAATTGCTCACGGAAATAAATATATGTCTTCACAAATTTATGTACACAAGGAGTAAGCTGCTGAAAATTTTGACCTCTGTAATTAATTAAAACCAAACACGGACATAAATTTGCCACTTTTGAAAGGTGAGCATTCCTCAAAATGCCATGGGAGAAAATTATGCTCTCATGTGTGGTTAGGGTCAGCTAAAAAAGACTGAGTTGTAAAGTCATAGAAGGCTGTGGGGGGTGAGAGAGGAGGGGTGAACAAGACAATCCCATGCTGACATCAGAAAGGAAAGGAAGGCTAATTGTGTTCACTTGGGTGTTGCAAAACAAGATTCAAGTCCAGCTGTCCACTTTCCACATCACATCAGGGACAGAGCAGGTCAGACTGGACCCTAAGAACTTGCAAAATATGTATACTGTATATGATGAGGGCTACTTGGGTTTTTCTCACTACTGCTTGTATCATGTCACATGGGGCAAGCTTGTTGTGTAAAAGGCTCAGATTGTGTCTTAAACATGGTGGCATTTTATCGAACTGAAATCTTATAATGAAATATCAACTTTCCACCTGTATGTCTTTCAATTACTTTTTCCAGTAATCCATCATGCAGCATTAGTCAATAGTTATTAACTTTATCTTTGTCAATTACTTAGGAAGCTCAACAATGATGACAGCCAGTGAAGTCACATACCACAGGGACTCCAGGCCACATGGCGATAATGAATATGAACTTAGTGACAGTGTGTCAAAGTTAAATAATACTATCACTACCACTACTACATAAAATGAGTGAAATCTGTTTAACAGAAGTAGAAGTTGGCTTTGTGGCGACAATGTAGTTGATAGTTCGTTTGTTGTCCACAGTTTTCTTTTTGCCTCAGTTCATGTCAAAGATAAATAGTACTATAACTACTACTACTACATAAGCTGAGTGAAATCTGTTTTATCGACCTCTTACCTTTTTGGTGACAATGTAGCTGATAGTCCCCTCATTATCTACAATTTTCTTTCTTAGCTCTGCCTTTTTCTTGAAACCTACACTGTATCCTAAATCCAGAGCTATTTGGAGGCCTCTAAAAAGGCCCATTTTCCTCTCGGGTCTGAAAGTAAGGAAGAATATATCATAGCATATTAAGATGTCACATTCATTTTCATCAGAGCAGTCAACATCAAACGCAAGAAAGTTTTAGTATTAAAGTTCATAAATCACATGAATGTCAGTGCAAGTGTCCAAGACAAGCTGGCAAAGAAAGAGCATTGTTCCATTACCGCATGCATGTGTAATATGATGCAATAAAAACAACTGGAGTGACAGGAATTTGCCCCTGTGTCTAGAGTTATTCCCCTTCCCCGAACAGCAGCGGCCTGTGGCAAAAATGATGACATCTCTGAAGTTCTCGCCACTAAAGACACCTCTATCTGACAATGTATTATTTAGCTTTCAATTAAAGTTTTGGTAATCCGAATTTCAAAAGTAAAGTTTGACCGTGTAAGCCAGTAAAGTATTCCGCACTTTTATTGTCTCAGCATGATTTTGTTTGACACAGCTGCCATTCACAATGGAATTAAAACATTCATACGGACATGTTATCACCCATCTGCAGAGCATTGGCTAGACTGCTTGGCCATGTGGCTGTCACACTCACAGTGGGTGTAAGAATTCAGACTTTGCTATAACATAACCATGTAGATTGTCTGGGGCAGGTAGAGGCATTATCATACCATGTTGACAGAAACTTATAGGACTGTTTTACTGGAATAACAGGTTATCATAAGATTTAAAATGCTCTGTAGGACGATGCAACTTTCCAATAAAAGGTAACCTATGATATGCTTGAGACCAACACTGAGGTGTCAAGTTGTTGCAAGAGCTACTTGAAAACTGTATTGGTTGTGTTTTATAAATTCAGCCCATTCTCAGGCAAAGCAGCCAAATTACCCTGAGCGCATCATGCATTTTTTTTTCCCTGTGGAGATTGCATTTATACATAATTTTCCAACTCATGAATGGGTATGGATTAAGACAGTACAGCAGCTGATTATTTCCATCACATATGCTGATTCCACTGCAATTTTGGCAGGAAAAGAACAGAGCATTTATTTTTTGTTAAAAATAAGTCAACATGCGTCTTAATCTAATAAGGAACGTGGTGCCCCTATTCCAATTTGGCCTTACAATGATGAACTATGTGGACACTTAAGACTAGAATAGACTACAACTCTAGTCCATAGTAGACCATACACTGCATGCAGCATTGCATTGTAAAATCATAATGCATGCCTGAGTCTGAATAAACTGAATAGAACATAAAATCCACCCTCCATTACCTTAGACTGTGAGAGTCAATAAGAGCCAATCTTGTATCCCGGCTTGCCGACCTCAGATATCTGTACTGTTTAAGAAGTCGACAATGGCCTCAAAATCACAACAGTAAACGTCAGTAGACTGCTAGATTGACGTCTAGTCTAGACTAGACTAGACTAAATTTCGCAGGATGTTGTGCCGTGCAGCGACATGCAATGACTTGGTTTTTTACAATACAAAGCACTGGATCTGTTTATCTGTGTGCTAAGACTTTGTGATCAGATGAATCTAAAGGACGTGTGTCTGACGGAGGTTCTGATGGCCATAGTCTGCTGTACAGCAGTGTTGTTACTCAGTAACTTAATTTAGAAACCTATTTCATTTCCGCATTGCGGGGATTTCCTATTTTTGCAATTTACATCGTTATAAAAGACATTCGTCGGTTTTCGCACTCATCATTATATAGTGCGTTCATTAGAAATTGGGCCACATAATCGCATTGCCTGTAGTTCACTTCTTATCCGTGCCACGAAGGAAGACAACATATGAAAGCAACACTGCACAAAAATTAATTACAAATCACTTACTTGGAAACAGAAAGTTAGAAAACAAAATTTTAACAATTCTGCCCCATAAAAAGTTCGTGCTTTCATCTTCCCCTCTCATTTTCTTTCCTTTGAAAAAGGAAAGAGATATTATTTTGCTTTCTTTGAGGCCATGCTGTTATCATTGTGGCTGTTTTAAAGTTTATGGGCCTGATAAGTTCTACCTATAATTTATCTGTGCACTAGGTCAGTCTATCTGAATAGCGAACTGCATGAGGTAGCCCTGAAACAATCTGAAAATTAATGAATTACCTTGAAATTATAAAAAAAATATATTGATTAGAATCTTAAGTACTCTCACAGCTGGTTCACACAGTAGATCCAAACACAAAGCAAAACTATTAATGCTCATCCAAAAGCACCCTACATGGATGTTGCTGCGCAAAATCCTTGCCCTGCAATGTTTTGTAACTTCTTGCTCAAGGCAGTGGGGTATCCCAAGAGGGGCCACTTTGGTGCGCTTAGAGTGAGTGAGTGTGTGTGTATATATGTGCATATGTGTGCGTGTATGTGTGTGTGTGTGTGTGTGTGTGTGTGTGTGTGTGTGTGTGTGTAAGAGAGAGAGAGAGAGAGAAAGAGATAGATAGAGAAAGAAAGGAAGAAAGAAAGAGAGAGGGAGAGAGAGAGAGAGACCAGCCTAGCTTTATTATTTCATTTCTGCCTGTTTGTCTGTCTTTATCTGTTTCTGTCTGTCCCTGCCTCTATCTGTCTGTCTGACTGTCTGTCTGTCTATCCCTTCCCTCTCTCTCTCTCTCTCTCTCTCTCTCTCTCTCTCTCTCTCTCTCTCTTTCCCTCTCTGTTTCTGAGGCAAAAAGGAGAGGAAGAGGACTGGTGGTTCTCCTTCCCACCCCTCTTCCCTCACAGAAAATTAATTCCTAGATCCGAAGCCCATGTTTTTTCGCCAGGCTCCACCAGTATTTTCATCACGAATGAGCCATAGGCTAAGTGTATCCTGGATGGAATAGTGCAGTGAGTCATTTGCACTGTACTAGTCTAGTGTTTAGGCATAGGGATAAAATATCGGGGGCATAAAATTTCCACTACAGTTCGCAAAGCCACATTCCTTCCTCTTTCACTCTCACGTTTTCATTGGCAGAAACGACATCTGCAGGGGACGTAACGCAAGTGTTTCACTGAATTAAGATGGCGTCATTATACTTACGGAACATTCACAACATAGGTCAATTTAGTATCTCTCTTCAGTTTTCTTAGGCGAATATAGCCTCTACACAAGTCACAGGTAAGCTGCATTATCTAAAAATTATAATGCATTATCCATGGTTACCATTTTCCATTTATGTTTACACCCAGTGCCTTCACTTCAAGGGTCTAAAAGGGCTTTTTTACGGAAATTATTGTCTAGTCTAGAATGTTGGAAGTGGAATCTTTCACTCCATTTCATTCTAGATGTAGATCAGAGTTCCAGCGCTTAAATGACTGTGTTAGGTCCAGACTGTCACACCACCTTTCAACAAATAAATGCACATAGTCAACTGTATGAAAGCAACTACCTAACTCAACTATCTGTATTTGCAGTGATGACAGTTCTCATTGGTGCTTGGCACTTTCTTGGAGCCATGGAGGGGCTTTGTTAGTTTGTCTTAACTGAATAAATGGCCACAAAAAGAGTAAGTCTTACCAGTAATACCAGCAAAGACTTAAGAGATAGATCTTCATCTAGACTCTAGAACAGCCTCTTTGATATCTTAATGTTTTGCACAATTATTGTCCGGTCCATTTTCCCCAGAGATCAAAGTAAAAGCTTGGCTATCGCGAAGGACAGCACCGCAACGATAATGATACAGTTCATTTAGTCATAGACAGGTCATGGACTAGATCAGTATTTCGACTAAATCGATGCTGTTGTTAGAGAAAGCCCAATTAAGTGATTATAATTCTTAAGTTAAATTCACTAAGTCTAATTAGTCTAAGATATGACAAAGCCTTTCTTTTTTTTAGTGTGGTCACAGTAGAACTTAGGATGTTAGCTATCCAGCACTTCCTAATCATAGGAGATGCATGCATAGACACAGAGATCTTTCTTTAGAGAGGTGGCATCATCTCACTCTTCACATTATTGTCCTGTGTATAATCTTAATAAAACTATGGCAAGCTCAAATTTGTGACATTGAGAAGTCTGCAACAAAGCCATCTACTACAGCCAAAAATTCACTAAGGACTTGTTGTGCCTTTTAAATATTTGGTGAAAGGCTGGATCATGGTTTGGACAGAAAAAGTCAAAGAAAGCAATAATATTTTGAAGTGAACACCCCATTCTTTACCGCATGTGAATCGTGACCTTTCACAGCTGGCCAGTGCATGCAGCTGGCACAGACTAATTGGTGTAGCATATATAGTCTTTGACCTACCACTTAGGCGTAAAACTTTTTACCAGAAGTCTGAGGATGGATGCAATAGAACTAAATTTGCAGACATACATTGCAAAAGAGTTAACAACTCAGTTAACAAAGGATAAAATCTTTATTGAAGTTACATTTAGATGATTTATGTTTTGTCATTTTAAACTATCCTGCATATGCTTACCAATTGTACAAACTTTTCTGATTCTGACCCTTTCGGTGAATAGTATACTGGCTTTCAGTAATTTCATATCATGCATCGGGAATGTTGCTCATCCTAGGAGGAGCCTCAGCCCTTTATCCCAATCTCATCTCCCACTGACAGTGAGCACCTTTTAGATTTAGTTAGATTTTCGCTCATCAATAATATAATAATATGATGAGGTGATGCACATGATTTAATCCCCTGCATACTTTCAGTGAAACTGCACTGGCTGAAGCTGGAGTTACCCCCTGATAATTATTGTCAAATACCCATTTAAATACTCATTTTCATGTCACCAGTGATATCTTCTAAGTGACAAAGGTACACCAGATAGCTGATTCTGCCAGTCTGACCTATTGTTTTGCTACATTGCATGCGCTCAGACTTGAACTTGCAATACTTTACATAACTTCAGGTTTCTGGAGGCTAAGCTTTGTAGCTGATAGCTGATCTTCCGTTTCAGATCTGGACCCTGTATTATTTTATGGACAGTTTGGGTAGCATTTGGAATATACGATTTCTCCATATTCCATAATCATAATGACCCCAAATGTTATTATTAATGAAAATGGAAACTGGCACCAGGTAGTCGAAGTAAGCTGTAGTGGAAGGAAAATTCTAAGGTGCATTGCACATCAAAGTTCTAAGTAGTGGGTTGTTTTCTTGTGTGTGTGTTTTGGCTGATGATTTTAAAACACTTTGTCTCAGTCAAAACTCGGTCATTACTTCACCACCAGATGTCACACCTGTCCAAATCTAAGACGCATTTATGCATGTAATTGCAGTCTAGTCAAAGTTTAAGATATGATTATGAGAGCCTCCCCTTAGTTTCATGTAACTTATTTATGAGACACACGTACTGAGTGCCTCTTTGTAATTAATGCATCAGTATGTCATAGTACTCTTAAAGATGCATGCTATGTGAAATCTGCTGGTTACGTAAAAATTGTATTTTAGATTGCTTACTTAGGATCACCCACACCTAAAAAAGCCTCACACTGTTTAGCAGTTTGATGTGTGCAATGTTGCATGCAAATATACCAGAACAGAAAAGGGTAATGTAATGAGCACCACAGTAATGCATTATCTGCGAAGAAATAGTAGCGTATCCCTTATAAGGTGAAGATTATGATGATGAAAAGTGCAGGGGTGAGGAGTCCCAACATGCATAGGTGAAAGAGATACACACATATTCTGAGGGTGAGATGAGGTGGCTGCTTATTAGCACAATTTTGAATGATGCAGCTGCTTTGGGTGGATGGCACACATGTGATAATGGGTAAGAAATTTCAGGAGTGACAAGAACAAAGACTTGACGGATGAAAAGCAAGTAAGATTTAGTTAAGTTTTAAGTGTGCTTTGATAATACCCAGTTAAAAATACAGTTCACTCCAGGAATGCAGTCTCAGAAGAAGATGCAGTCCAGTGAAATGTTCAGTTTTTTCATTCCAGCTGAACCATGAAGGTTGTTTATGTCATCAGTGAAAATGGGGAGGCCAAAGGACCTGCTGTCAGCAATGAGTTACTAGTGGCTAGGCAAAAATCCTTCAAGGAAATACAGGAGGTTGTGAAAGAGTGAGTATTGACTAAGTACATCATAAATCTATGTGTCTGCTGTTGTTTGCAGGGAAAAAGTATAACTCATGTATGGGATGAAGTTGAAGTATTCTTTTACTTACTCTCATAGGATCAGGATGTTTGAAAGAATCAGGATGTTTGAAAGAATGATGAAAGGGATGAATTAGTGATGATGAACATAACTTACATTTTGACACCAAAAAAAAAAAATAAAGGCAGAGATGCATGTGGGTGTTTGAACATATCTGGTGTATCGTTTTTCATGATCTTTACAAAGCAAGAAATCATGGTTTCATTTAACACTGTATTACTGAAGAGTCTGTCCAGATCTGCCACTCACAGGAGCATCATGATTTGTTATAAATGTTGCCTTCACAGACACAGTCTATTATTTATGAATATCGAGATCTTTGGGCTTAATCTGGATGGATAACTTGTTTGTATTCTTTCGTTGTGGTTTTTTTTCATTGGACGTAAGGATGAAGACATGATTTGGGAGCATTACATTGTGCATTGTGATGATTATTAATGATCTTATGGAAAAGTTCATGAATGCTGTGATGTTTATCATATCACACATATCACAGGGCAAATGGCGAATTGGATATGGTGCCCTTCCAGAAGCTGGATTTTGGTGAGACAGCTGTTTTAGACACTTTCTACAATGCTGATCTGGCTGTGGTGGACATGTCACTACCATTGCAGCAGGCCCCTTTGTTTTACCACATTGGGATCCGACAGTCAATGGGCATGAAGCACAATATTGTCACTGTCTTTGATTCTGATCAAGAAATGTCTCTGTCTCTGAGGGTAAGTAAGTTTGGCCTTTTACATCAGTTTTCTTGAGATATGAATTGCAGTTGCTGATGTCCCTTATTCCACTCAGACATGCCTAGTATTAGTATGTGGGTCTTATTCCTTCTGTTTAGGGTCAGACAGCCATTTCTGGAATCAGCAAAACTACCGAACTACCCAGAGTTGAAATCATCAGCATGGTTTGCATTTGCAAACAAACAAAGCATCTACTTTGACAGCTTTGTCAGAGTATTATAGTTTATTTCAGTTGAAGTGATATTCAGCTCATTGGATGAGATGAACATCAAATGTAATTTATGCGTAACATTTTGACTTCATAAGGTGCTTATAGATACATGACAATGAGCAAAGACAAAATAAAGGGACATAATTTCATCTGCTACGTTGTCCAGGGATTACAGACATTCTCCTTGGAAATTTCATTCCTGTTCAGACATAGACAAGATTTTGCTTAACTGCCATGAAAGAGCTGTAGTTATCACCAGTAATAGATTTTTAAAATAATGACACCATATTCATGCACCTGTAATGTATCTCTATCAGTTATCTCTGTCAAAAGTGTGAAGAAGAGAAGCAAAAGTAATGCACTAGCCACTTTTACCTAATCCTAAACGATAGTTTTTTTTTCAGTTTCCGTAAATTTCAGATAACAGGATACTGTTTCTTGTATGTGGCCTGGCTTATTATTAGGTCAGATTGTGATATATGCATTATATTGTTATTGTTTATTTATTTATTTACATTTTTATCTATTCACAGATGTCCTGCCAGGCAGGGATAGAGTTTGTCCCATATCAGATTGATGGTAATGGTTGCTGTGTTGTTAGTGATCCTGGGTCTCGCATGTCTGAAGTATGCACTATTCGCCCAGAGACCACTTTCTTGGGGCGTAAACTCAAGAGCATACTGTCAGATATGGATGAGGATAACTTGTAAGTGTGTTACCATTAGGAAGCATTAGTAGCTGTTCTTAAACAGGATTTTGTCCCCCAGACCAAAACATTATAGATGTCTGTTTTAGAACATTTTCTGATTGTAAGAGATTTTCTCATTAATTTTCATGCTTCTCACTTCTTAAACAAGGGGGGTCAAGGTTTCAGGAAATTTATAAATCTTATAGTAGGCTGCCTTATGATCTCACAGGTATTTGTTGCTTTGCCCCAGACCATTCATTTATGAATGCCCACTTTCTATAATTTAGAGCCCATGCGAAAGAGAGATTCTTGAGCGACCTGCGCAAAACACGAGAGACATACAAAGGAGAAGACCTAAAGGATAGAAATGAAAGCACAATTTAAAAAAAAAAAAGAAATTCAGCATTCATAGTGTTGAAGTAGGTATTAGAGCTGATATTTCCTACATCTTCTTCCCTCTTAACTTGAGTTGTGAGTTTAATACGTTCTTACAGAGCTATAATGTGACTGTCTCTCAATATATAAATCGCAAATGCAAAATGTTTGGCTCTAGACTCAGTATCTGGTCTACAATCCCATAGGTGCTCTTCCAGTTAATTTATTGGCTCTATCATTATAAAGATGGAAAATAGGAAAGGTTAGACACTCTTTTCTGATAAAAGGTCATCTTAAAGAGGTTACTCAGAACTTGAAATTTTGTCTTGCTCACATTGCCATATGACAAAATATGAATAAGATGCAATGAACAATGTGAATAGGATGCAGTGAACAATGTTAGTAGGATACAATGAACAATGTGGATTGGATGCAGTAAACAGTTTAAATAGGATGCAACACAGACAATAGGTTTGATATTTATCGGCAAAACACAAAGACAGCGTATTTTATGTGTATCAGTTGCCATTCCAAATATTCTTGTAGTTCAGAATTCAAGAGTTCATTATATATCTGGCTTTGCCCTCAAACATATCATCACTTAAGTGCAATAGCACCATAAACACCAAAATCACAAATTTACAGGAGAAGTAAAACATATCTTGTCATCATTAAATAGCTCAACTGGTGAATTCTGTGTGATGTATAATAGAGTGCAGTCTCTTGAGTTGGAACTTACTGAGTGTCAGTAGAAAAAATAGAGAGTTTTATTGGTCTCTGTCACTGACATTTTTTGGTGCAAAACTCAGATATTGACTATGTTGGAAAAGAGCACTAAATTATTCATTAGTGACATTTTATAAAGTGCTTGAACAAGTGCATGCAATATTCCAACATGTTCTCCTATTGATGGATTATATAAAGAAATATTTCACAGTTTGCCTATTTTATCATAAAATTATTGAAGCTAGAACTCTGAAGTTGTAACAAATATGTGTGACGTTATTAGCAGTCTTTAGGAGTCAGAACCAGGATTTTTGTCAGGAGCTGGGGAGTGGCATCCTAGCAAGAATATATTGCCCTGGGCAACGAGTTGTTGTCCCTGCAATCTTCTCCATACGCAGTTAACATTCCCAACTCTGCAGACACAATTTATTATTTAATTTCCTTTTCTAAAGTCAACCAATATCAGTAGGATTTACTTTCCACCATATTTTGTTATGTGCATGGGACATTTTGATTTAATCTGTTGTGCTAATGTTGTCCCACTTTCTATAATTTAGGGCTCATGCGAAGGAGAGGTTCTTGAGTGACCTGCGCAAAACACGAGAGACATACAAAGGAGAAGACCTGAGACAGGTAAGGTGCTTTATATTCATGAATCTGCAACAGACCAAAGAATGGGAGGGTTTGGTCAGATATTTGTGACTTGAGATTAAATTCAGTTTTCAGAAAATACTATCAAAACAATTAACCAGGTTTTAATGTAGGTTTGATAAATATCAGCATTTTGCAGGCCTTGTCATGAGAGCTATGACCCTGTTATGAAGTACCTTCTGTTTGGCATATCTGGTCTGTAAAATCACTATACAGTCTGATGGTTTATAAGCCTAATGGAGTTAGTGTCTATAACTCAAAAAAAAAGCGGAAGTTCATGAGTGTCATGTTTGAGACAAATGTTGCATCATTCTTTGTTTGGTCAAGCAAGTGTTTGTAATGTACTCTTTAAGCTTTCCTATTGCAGTCTTGCAGATTAACAGTGGGAAATCCTTTTATTATTTGTTAGGTTTTGAGGTCCCCGAGATAAAATTGTTAAAAGGAAAAAGAATGAGGTCACCAAAGTATGTACTGATATAACCTGAATTCTTTTGTTATGACCTGAACTTTTTGATTATTCAAGGCTCTTCTGGGAATGAGAAGACGGCTTGACGATCCCCAATTGCTGACAGTGGACACAGTTTTTAATATGCTTATATTCTTCAGAGAAGTTCAGGTTGGTGCTTGCTTCCATTTAAGATTCTCAGTTGCATTTAAGTCAGAAGATGATGCTGGTCCAAGTTTTGAAAGAAAAGAATTGTCAGTGAAATTGACAGCAAAGTATATTTCCTCCAGATGAAAGGAAAATTCTCTACTGAAAATGACAGTGATGAAGACTCTGCCACACTATCTTTTCTGTTCCAAAGGAGGCTATTCATGCATTTTGTTTGTTTGTTTGCTTATAGGCAAAATGCTTTTCCTACATGTTAATGTAATGAACACAAATATGAATGAATTATTAAAACATTCTGCATCTCTCTAATTAAGTGAACTGGGACGCTGACTATTAGGTGGCAGTGTTTTCAGACCCTGGCAAGAATATGTGCCTTCTTCTTTTAATTTTTAGAATTCTTATTTGCATTTTTAAACAGCAAAATGAGATCACAAGGGATACCTGTTCTGTGCATCATGATGAATGGGAAATGCATCATGATGAATGGGAAAAGGTCTCTCAGATCCCTCACTTGGAGGCCACAGTGGTGCTTGGGCTGTCAGTAGTGTGATGAATAGTTAGCATATGAAGCAAAATAACATCATCATTCAGGGCCCCATACTGGCCTACAAAATGTTCCAGTGCTCCACTGAATGCATTTTATATCTCATTTGATGGGTTTGAAGTTTGTTATAGGAGGTATTTTCCTTTTCCTACACTTGTCAACTTTGAATCTTTTCAGAATTACAAGGCCATGGTGAAGTTGGTGGAGGATGTGAGCACATTTCCCTTCATTAAAATTGACAATAACCAGGGAATCCAGAATCTGTATGCTTTTGCCTTGAATAGGTGAGAAAATGTGAAGTTTTGGGAGTACTGAGTATTATTCCTCTCTTACTGCATTGCCCATCATAAGACCCACTAATGACTAAAATCTTCTCATTCTCTGGTAAGGATAACGTCATGAAATTATGGAATACTACTCCAGTCATTGTTAGACAAGAAGAGGTCATTTGTGTTAGGAATGTCCTTGTGGTCAGCTCATTGTGAATTTTTTACCCGTGCCTACACTGTAAGTTGGTAAAATATTAAATAATCAAATTTTATTGAAATAAGATATTTGACATGTAAATTTGAATTTCTGTTACCTGCATTTAAGCTTTTGGCTTTTTGTAAGGTGCTTTCATCATAGCAGGATGATTCTCTCCTTCACAGGATATTAATTGAATGTCTAATTATGGAAAATAATGGTGCATATTGTCACTGTGGTTTGAAAGTAGCCTAAATCAGTCTTGGACTGTTTTGAATATGGTATCAGATCAAAGCCTGTGGTGTGTCATTATTTTCCCGCCAAACTTGCTTTTGCAAATATACACACTGACTCTTTTTTGCCTTGCAGTAAAAGAGTTTCAATGGCATTCTCTCAGAAGTGGGAAAACTGACTTAAAGACCATTATCAAAGTACAGTGGCAATATAGTAAATCGTTATGATGAGCAATAAGCATCAGGGGTGTGTGTCAGTGCACTTATCCTTTAAGAAATGACAAGAGGAACCAAAAGATAAAACTCACTCCACATTTTTTGTTAGCATTGATTAGTATTATTTTTTAATTTTTTCATGCCAGAAATGGAGACAGGGAAAAAGCTTTGACAGTTATATTGAAAGTAAGTATTCTTGCCGTGGACTTGTAATCAGTCCGCTTAGTAACTCACTAAAGACCAGTCAATTTTGAAATTACATAGAATAATCAGTCTAAAAGGGTGTGATGCCCAAGAATAGTTTATGAAATATATATGAGAGAGTTGGGCTGGTCTGATTAATGCGCATGACATCTTATTACAAATTATTAACCCTGAGTCAGGGGCAAGGTTATGATGTCATAGATGTGTTTGTCCTTGAGCAGATATGATAGAGTCTATAGTCTTCAGAAAATTCAGTAGTTGGTTTGCCTGTGTGGCACTCTCCATACAACTGTATCATGGACCAACCATTAAGAGCTTTTTGCAGAGTTTGTTTTCTATTTTTTTCTGTAGTTTTCTCCTGCTGTTAATTTCAGTGTAAGTAACACCACTGGAATATGCAGTGTTAGAATGAATCAGCTTGGAGGGAAATAAGTCTCAAGCTTATAAATATGCAATCATAAATCTGTGATGGCAGATAGCGGTGTTATACACAGTAAGAAATTTATAACTGCACAGTGACCTGTATGTTTGGAGCCTCATATTTTGATGCCAGAGGGGGAAAGTATATAGAATATAATGAGTTTTCTTCTGGAGACTTGGGTCATCCTAATATCATCCTTTTAAAATAATAATGAATGAATAGATAACGGAATCACATTTATTTGGTACATGTCACTAATGAGACCAGTTACATTTTTCTGATCTTCTTTTGTAACTCAGTTATTTTGATCATATCAGGCCATTGAAAAGTCAGAGACTCCAGTACCTGACATGATTTGTTTGTGTGGCCGGATTTACAAGGACAAATTTGTTGATTCAGACTACACAGATCAGGATGCTTTACACCATGCCATTGACTGGTAAGTATGTTGTCAGTGGGTGCTGAGTTGTCAGTCTGCTTGAAATGTTCAGGACCTCAGGAAAATTCTTTGCCATTCAGTGTAGTAAAATTAATAATCTTTCAGTTTCCTACCTTTAGGACAAAGTTTCATGCAACTTTTATTTGTGAGAGTAGCATTTCCTCTGAAAAGTTTCTATAATATTGTCTCCAGGAGAACACCACATTGTTTGCAAAGATGATAATTGGCAAAATAGCCATTATTTTCTGTTTAATCTTAAATTGCTACCCTGTCTCCTGCCTTTCATTTTTGTGACACCAAAGATATTCCATATGACTAGTAGCACATCTAGCCACAACTTTGAGTTCCATTTAACACTAGTTTTGCTTTAAGTGACATGAACTCTTTCTGCTGTAATGTCTGGAAATATTTATTTAAACCAGAATCCATTTGTGTTTAGAACGTGTGATGAAATTGCAAAGTATTTTTTCCACAGTAGATTGAGTTGTCTAAGCTATCAGTATCAAATATGCATATATTTCCAGGTACCGTAAAGGATTTGAAGTTCAGCCCAATGAATATGCTGGCATCAATCTTGCAACCCTCCTTGTTATCTCAGGCAAGGACTTTTCCACTTGTCAGGAGCTTCAGAGAATTGGTGAGTGGGAAAATAAAACATTTTGTGAAACATATAAGTTGATGAAGATTGTATTCAAATCCTTTATTTTACAACTCTTTTGGACATTTTTCTGCAGACAAGTAGAAATAGCCTGCTGCCATTTTTTTCCTTTCCTTTAGTTCATAAACTGTTTATCAAGATTTTTTTATATTTTTGTTTATATCAGTGCTCGCTCTTGTGAGCAGATTGAAGTTGCTGCCTGGTTAATAATTACACTTTTGTTGGCAAAGCAACCTGCAACGTGCATAATTAATATTTTTACATGTTTAACCTTCCTGCTCTTAATGACTTAATATTGCATTGTTGTTGTTTCTAAAATCTTATTCCTAGAACCAGGTCTGTGTCGTAATGGAGTTTGTATGCTTATGGTTTTCTTAGATTTATGTCCTTTATCTGTCCCTGCCAACAGGTATAACTCTAAATAATCTTATTGGCAAGAAAGGCAACTTGGCCTCCTTGACCAACTATTGGGATGTGGCCACATTCTTTGAAATCAGTGTTCTGGCTGAAGATTACAACAAGGCTGTCCAGGCTGCAGATGTCATGTACAGACTGGAGCCACCAGAATGGTATGTAATGTTGTGCAGCAGTAAGAAAGAATGTATAATCTATTCACTTTAAACTTTGAATATGCCATACACTCATTCAAAGCACATATGACTATGAGTAAACATCAACATTTGTTAGACTAATGTCAGGCATTTGATTACATGTCCATTTGTTTTTCAGTTTTTACAATATAAGGTTTCTGTCACAAGAAGTTGAAAGTGATGTTGGTCCTGAAATAAACAAAAAATATTTGATGCTTATGAGCATGCTTGAACATGTGGAACAAAACTTTAAAAAATTGGTATTTGCGGTTGATATTGTCATGTATGAACAAATACGTCTGTTTCATTCAATTTATTTACTTACATACATTATTATGAATCCCTCCAGGTATTTGAAGTCAACAGTGGGCAACATTACTCTGATAAGCAGATTCAGAAAAAGCAAAAACAAAGACACCTCAAGCAAAGACAGTCAGGTATGGGCTTGTTGTTGGACATGAGAAGTCAAGATACAGAGAAAGTAAACAGGTCAACTCTTAGTTAGTGAAACTATTCTCTGCATTCATGATGATAGGGGTATCTGGAATAATGTACATATATTCTGGAACATGTCTAATTTATCTACGCTGTTTGCATGCAGTGACACAGAGCTGTGTGTCTGACATGAGCATAACAAAATTACAATTTATTGACGACATCAGACAAGTTTCAAGTAAATTTCTACATAAAGCTTATGCTTATCACACCCCTGAATTTTGATTTTGCAGTAGACAATGACTGCCACATTGGAAAGGGCACTTACGTCAGCAATAGAGTTGCATAGCTAATCTATCTTTTTGCAGTGCATTAGACATGACCTTAGCCCATATGGGCATGAGTACTGCTGGTGATCAGGAATGGTTATTGATCTTGAGTGCAGAAGTTTTCACATGGTGCCTTTGATCAAGAACATACTTTACCAGTCACTGTTATTTGGCTGAACAAGGATTTTCTGTCATAGAGAATGTGAAGTATTCACCAGAATAAGTGTAACAAATTAAAGAGCTGGACTGATACCTTAAGCATTTAACAAGTGTATACAGAATTTGAATAACAAGGATAAAACGAGGCAAGGTCCAGCTGAAAGCCAGTATCCTGTATTATGGGATAAATTCAAAGTGGTTTATCTGTTAATGTTTATAGTAACTGTTATTTATTTTTTTTTTTTGCCAGTTGTTCAGTTTTTGGATGGAATTTTTCACTGAGGTCTCCAAACCAGTTGGTGAACTAACAAGCAGCCAGTTCCCGGTAAGTTTTGTTCTTCATTCTGCAGTATTGCCAAAGATATCAGGTGAAATAGCTCAGTGTAGCTTTTTGCCACACGGTAGTCCCTGGCTTCTGAAACACATATCATAGTCAAAGTGGAGTTACTGCTTTGAGGACTTGTAAAATTACAGCTATAAAAGGAATAAAGAAACAAAGTGAGAGAAAATATTTAATGTGGATACCTGCTTATTTATTGATGCCATAACAGCAAAGTGAATTAGAAGGTTCCCACTGTGTAGAATAGAGGTCTCTGTAGTGACAGAGCTACCTCAAAGTGGGCATAAGGCAATGTTAAGTGAATGAGCCTTGTATGGGATAGAGTCACTTTAAAGGAATGACAGTATGAAGAACCTTCAAGGGATAAAGTGATGTTTGTGTTTTGTAATGTATAGAAAAATTGCTGTTTGTTACCCTCTTAATGTGATGGACTCTCTCTGACCAGGTACTCCTGTTGGAACCAAACAGAGAGTTTATACCCAGTTACATCCAGATCAACAAAGAAATCCAGGAGAAGGTATGCTATGAAAGGCAGAAGTTAAGCTGATGTGTGATATTTTACAAGACCTGATCTGTAAATCAAATGAATGAGGCTGGAGCAAATTTGATTATGACTTTGATAATATGTGGAAAAGGATTGGAAAAAGTGAAACCAAATATGACAAGACTTTTGTTTTGGCTGTAGCTCTGGGGATCTACCAGTTGTTGAGCTAACTAAAGAGAGACATGGTAGGGGCATTATGTGAATGGGCGTTACTCAGGTTTGGGCAGAAGTGAGATTTATGTGTGGAAGGATGCACATTATCAAAACCGTGATGGAAAGATGTTTGACAGGAATTTTAGACTTAAATCCTGTTTTGAGGGGAATATATATATATATTTTATGGTTTGTTATTGTCCCTTTTATAAAATATACATTTTCAGTGTTTGTTGGTCATTGTGGCATGTTGCTCTTGATGAAGACAGTGATCAAATGTGATATTTTCCTCCTATTCAAAACAGTGCCTATTGTCTGAATGAAATGAAAGTGACTGAAAAATCATACAGGAAATACCTTTGAAGAATGGGATACAAGTTGCTCTTTGTGCAGATGAGATAGAGAATCCTTTGACCTCCTGTTGGCTGTAGTTGGTTTTACTTTGGAAGCATTCTTTGACATCCTCAGATGGTGAAAAACACACTTACTTTTGTAGGGAAACTAGCCAACCTGCTAAAATGGGAACTGGATAGAACGATAATTTTTGATGATGAAAAATCAAACAGCTGAACCAAATACAGTTATGCTCAATTTAAAGTGCTCTGTGCTAGTGCTTTTCCTTAGCAGAGGCTAATGCCTAACACCTAGTAGATTGTTTTGTTTTGGTTACCTGTGTTTTTTTCCCCCGGTTTGGTCATTGTCACTTTTGTTTGAGGTGCTAACTTCTTGATGTACATCGTATAAATTTGTTGCCATGCTGGTGAAATATATTGGAGGTTGGCATACATGTATGTGAAATTGATGTGCCCAAAGACCTGTGTTGTGGAAAATCAGTCAGTCATTTTCAGACCCCGTGCATCAATCAAGGCGCTTGCCAGCGGTAAACCATGTTTCTGATACAGAGGCATTGCTCAGCAGTGTTCACTAGGATGTATTAATTATTATAATCCATCCTATCTCTTTTGATGCTTTGGGACCCCAGGTCAGCACAACCATTCTTTTCGCTGTGATATGTGCCTGGCACTTAAAAGTGATTAGAGATTTCAGTCTCTTGCAAAATGTAAAATGCTGGTGACAGGCATGAGAATGTGAGAGTAGAAATGTTGTGGTGGTCTTACTTTTTTGCATTTTTGTTGCACAGAATGTGCGGCTGTGGCATGTTTGGCAAGACCCCAGAGATCACCATCCAAATGAATGGAGTTTCCCAGCTGACACAATCAAACGAGTCAGGTAAGTGTTCACATTTATATCACAGAATTTGTTGCTATTATATAAAGTTTGTGTCACTATTATGGATAACAGAAAAACTGATTTAAAGTGAAGGCAACTGGATGACACAAGTTTGATGGAGATAGAAATTCATCATGGTGAAATCCATTACATGTAGTGGCCCATTGTGCTTAAAGATATTGGGCAGACAATTAGAAATGATTGTGTCGTATAAAGCAAAAAAATCTTTTCTGTTTGGCAAAAGGTGACCTATGAATTAAGAATGTAAATAAGTTCAGAATATTATATGCCCAATATCTGTCTGAAATGTTGGTTGGTTAACTTCCTTTGAACCAATGCGAAGGAGATAAGAGCATGCTAAAAAGTTGAAACTGAGTTTAGGGAGTACTTCTCGCTAGCAGAATTTGATCTAATCTGTTAGCTAGACAATTGTCTTTCTTGATTGCTGTTTCTATCTGAAGTATCACTTTCTTGCTTCCTTCTGCCTGTTTTTTTTTTTAATGTTCCTCTTATCTTTCTTATCTCTTTCTCTCTCCCTCCCCCTTCCTGCCCCACCTCCGGTTGCCGCTCCCTGTAGCTAAGATGCTCATTACCTGTCTGTGCCTTAAAATTTGGTGTGATAAGCAAGTCGCAATGTCCCTTCCTCTTGGAACTAGCTCTGACATGTTCAGAAGTACTACCTTTCATATTCTTTTTCCTTGCTTTCTGTATCTTGTCACCTGTTATAGTTCTTCACTGATTTTGTTCTATCTAGCCCTTCTCTCCCTCTTAGCACTCTGTTGTGGGTCAAGTGTCACTGTGCTTTCAGCAACATTACTGATTGTGCTAATGTGGTGAAGCCCATTGATTTCTTGTTTTAGGTGAATAGGCTTTACACAGTGGTGGATGTGTGGTTAACAATGTCAGTAAAATAACATTTTCATGCAAATATTGTAATTAAACAGTCAAATAACTTTAGTTAGGCATTTATATTCTGTCTTTCAACAGTTTATACAAGCGAGACTCAAGAGCCATTTTCTTGTATGTGCAAGATATTTCTGATGATGACTATCACGTTTTTTTCTCTTCCGATACTCAAGCACAGAGGTCAGCTTTTTGTGTACTTCTTGTCTTCTCTATTTTTTTTTTAATCCTGATCTAGTTTTGTAATTTTTGTGTTTGAAAATACTAATCTAGCCTGGGTTTATGATCCTGTAAATCATGCCGCTGTTGAGAAAGTTCATTATGCTCATCTCATCCCTCTAAGAAAAGAAGCTTCCCAGAAATCCCATTGTGGCTATGGAAATGTAACTGAATTTGTGTTTTGCTTGTAATTTCATCATATTGATAATAATAATGCAGTTTATACATCATATACCAAGGATAATGACTGCTGAATTTACTTCACACTATGACTGAGATTACCCCCACCCCAACCCCCTATGTGTAAGTAAAATATCATCATCCAATAATTGTTATGAACAAACTTAGGGCCTTCTTTGTAAGATAACTTTTTGTCCGCTTCATGCAGAATATCATTCCGAAGAGGGGCAAAATTGTTGTGTTTTATTAATGTGAATCGCTGATTAAAATTAGTTCATTAGATTATTAGAAGTTCTTCTCTGTATTCAAGCAAATAGTTGTGAACTGTGGTTCAATGCACTCATTATTATTATAAAAGTGCATTGCATGACGAACAAACATTACTCACTCAGAGCAAAACACAGACATTGCCTTCAAGTAAGAGAATGCAATCACATCATTCTGTCAGTGTTGTTGATTGATTTTACCATCTGGTATAACCCAGTTTTAGTCATCCATACCCCCCTCCCCCTTACCCTTATATTACACAGATTCTACTCCATGATGAGTGAACTTGCTATCAGCCCAGACTGCTTGAATGATTACGAGGACGATATTGAGGATGTTGTTGATGTAAATTCTCTTTTTTTTGTTACAGTTCTTTGTGTCCATATAGTAATAACTCTGCAAATGTGAAAATATGCGAGCCTTTGTTTTGGTCTATGATTGTCTATAATTCTCTTTCATTAGTCATCATGTGGTGTGGAGATGCTATTTGTTTTGTGCCTCTGGCTGTAGATTATTCTCTATTTGTGATCCAGAGATTTCCTGTGATGGTGGTTGTGATTGTGTGTGTATTTATGTGCATTTTTATTTCATCTTTTGTTTTACTTTCAAGTTTAAGTTTATCATTGACCACTTTTTTTTTTTCTATGGTATTTTTTTTTCTCAGTAGCTCTGTTTTAAATTTCTTTATAGACTTTAAGCTACAAGCTACTGCTGGTATCTTTTTTTGTCATCTCTCTCTAGATTCAGCATTTTGTGTTTGAGTGTGTTGTCCATTGGTTGGGTAGTCCAATGTTTGTGTTATACATATGAGAGTTATTGTGCTAGAGTAAAAAGGGATACTGATTATGTCTTTCATGTCTCCAGGCCTCAGATGATTCAGGCCCTGCACCATTTTTCTAGGAATAATGCTCAGATGGAAGATTATGTTAGAGATAATTGTAAAAGTGAAAGCAGATTGTTCTATATTAAAGCCTTTGCATTATATTGCAAACAGTAATAATCCTAATTTGAAAGACTTTAAGTGGTATTCAGCTCACCACCTCTTTGAGTGGCTGATTTGAATTAAATGAGTACATAGCCATTTTTTCCTGCTTTGTGCTGGTTATGATTTAATTAAGTTAAATCTCTTGTCTCACTCTGCAGTATGTCTATGATCTTGACGAGAAAGGCCAGCGCATCCTGCTGGGCAGAGGCACCTATGGTGCTGTGTATGCAGCCAGAGACAAAAAGACACAGATTAAAGTGGCTGTCAAGGAGGTGCCAGAGAAGTTTCAACAGTAAGTGATCTACAGGAGTCCTATTAGTACATTAATTTTGATAACTCTCGTCCCCAGAATGGACAGATTCTTTGGTTCCAAACGATTATCTGTGGTTGTATGAATACTATCTTCTTCATGATTTGCGCAGAGCTAAATCTGTTCAGTCATTTGTTTTTGTTTTTCAATATTTTTTACAGACAAAACTTGCAATTCACGAACATGTATTTTGCAATTTTGTGACTTAATGATCCATCTGAGAAGTTAAGTCCTGGAAAACCCGGGAATCTCTAAGAATTGAAAATTCCTTGCATGTGCTGACATACCATAATTTTATAGACACATAATCATGGTTGTATATTTCATATGGAGGTAGAAGGTCATATTCCACAATTTGTATCACTTGCAAATTTTTTTTTTCTTTGAATTGGTGTAAGATGTTTGTGATGAGGTTTGAATTAATTTACCAGCTCGAAAACATTCAGATTGAACAATTTTACCACAACATAGATCTCATCATATTAATATTCAGACTTCAATTGTAGAAATGTGATAGTATGTGTCAGTACAGATAATATGTATGTAATCATGGCATGTCAGTCAAATAAGCCTCAGTTAGGAGTAATCAGTGATTTATGTTATTGTCATCAGAGAAGTTCAGCCCCTTCATGAAGAAATCAAGCTACACATGCGACTCAACCATAAGAACATTGTCAGGTACCTTGGATCAGTCAGTGAGGAGGGCTTCTTCAAAATATTTATGGAGCAGGTTCCTGGAGGTAAGCATTTCATCTTATAGCACTGAAGATTGAAGATGGATAAATTCACTTATAAAAGAGACATAAATGCAAGCGTCTATTGTGACAATGGAAAGTGCCACATTAGAACTGAAACAAGCAGAATACTGGTGCAAAGAGTTGTCTACAAAAAAATGTTTGACATGGTATTCTTGGAAGTATGTCACTGAGAACAGGCACAGGTAGATATAAAGATATGTGAAAACAATACAGGAAAAAGAAAAGACAGCAGAACAATACGATTGACCTGTTATTTTACTAGTTTCTGTTGATTTACTTCCTGATTCATAAGGACATCTGAAAAGTTCTATACACCAAGTTCATAGTGGTGAAAGTAGCCAAATTTTGACTGTTTATTATGTCTGTCCTCCACAGGGAGTCTGTCTCAGCTGCTGAGGTCCAAATGGGGTCCATTAAAAGACAATGAGGCAACAATCGCATTTTACACCAGACAGATTCTTGAGGGGCTGAAGTACCTGGTGAGTGCATTGTGGCTTTGATATTAGAGTCATTCTGAAGAAAAGAAAAATATTGGAGTGTTTATTATAATTATTTATGTAGATTTTATCATTTTTTAATCAGAGTCATGCTTTTGTCTATGTTTCTTGAGGGTTGTTGGTATAGGGAGAGGTTTTTATGATGGATGTGTGTTGATTGAAGGGTATCTAAAAACAGCATGTAAGAGAAGGTAAAACAACAATCTTTTCATTTGCAGCTTGTAGTGCTTTCACATATTATTCTCTCAAGTATTCTTTTGAGTCATTTCATACTCCCTGATAATATCCGTAAGCCTCAGAATAGTGAAGAAATTTCAGCATGCAGAAGTGTCAGTCGCCATATCATATCAACCACCTACAAATGACAAACAAGGTTGTTTTTGAGGGACCTTTTTATGGCATTAAAATTTCTCAGTCATAATTGTATGTTTGAAGAAAACACTTTCCATTCATGCTAGCCTATATAGATGACTAATCATGCTGATTTACTTTTCTAGCATGACAACAAGATTGTTCATCGAGACATCAAGGGAGACAATGTACTTGTGAACACATACAGTGGTGTCTTGAAAATATCTGACTTCGGGACGTCAAAGAGATTGTCAGGCATCAACCCTTGTGCAGATACCTTTGCTGGTATAAACCTTTATGCATTTGTTTCAGGCATTGAATACCTTCCTGAAGTCTGGCAGTATTTCCAAGGGCTTTTGATTTGAGAATCTTATTGCCAGTGCACAGACATTATACTTAATACTAACGATACATTTGATATTTATTTATCCTGAGTAGGGATTATTTAGCTTCAACTAATCTGTTCCCTCTTTCTCAGTCTGTCCAGTGCTAAGAACATAAGTGATTATAGAAGTTTGGCTCTTTGGCTGTGTTAGTTATCAAGTTTGAAGTGATGCCATTTCACGAAATTTTCAGTCATTTGTAATAATCAAAGCCACCGAAGCATGCCCCATTCTCATCACAGCACTGTTATGCAGAAAACAATCATGTTTAAAAAACTGACCTAATATTTTTGTGCATCAGGATGCAGAATAGTCTTTGATATTTCTTTGTTTTCTCTTGCTCACTAAGGTACGGTTCAGTATATGGCCCCTGAGGTTATTGACAAAGGCACAAGGGGTTATGGCCCTCCGGTAAGTTGGCATTTTGATCTTTTTGAGTTTATGAGGCAGATAGTATTGAGGATATTGTGAATATATATGCCAGGAGAGTTGTATTGTTTTTCTCATGGTGGTGGGATAGTAATGGTTTTGCCTTGTTCCAGAGATCATCTTAACTCGTCCCTGGTGTTTTGGAAGTCATTAAAGGAAGCGGTGAATACCACCAAATAACCAACGAGAGCATCTTGAAAAATGTGGTTTTTTTTATCCTCCACTTTAACCCCTTCGTGACATTATGACGTACAGCATACGTCATATTTTGCTCTTTGTTAATTGTGCCAAGATGCCATTTGGACGTATATGGTACGTCATATATAGTGGCTAGCCAGGACCAGTAGGACGTACGTGGTACGTCATATTTTTCTCGTATTTTAACTAATCATAGCAAATAATTAGAGCCAAACCGACTTCAGAATAGTATTCAGCGATATTTTTTCAGTACGAATACACCTCTTCTGTATCGAAAGTTTATCGGAAGGAAGCGTAAGCGGAACCTGAATTTTGCTTTTCTTTGTTTCTGTATACAACCGGCGTGCTGTTCACGATGGAGCCCTCATCAAGTTTTTGAATGACCTTGAACTTTATTATTATTTATTGAACGTTATTATGTGAAAGGCCATTCATTATCTGTCAGAAAAATATATACTTTTTTATACTTTGGAGTACACTGGAAGTGAAAATTCCTCATGTATTGACAGACCTCTAAATTCACTGATTCTCCTTACAATTTTCTAGCAAAAATATGGGAAAATTGAATCACCAAGATACCTTCCGTCACGAAAGGGTTAATATACTGTTGTCCAGATATTTATGTCAGGAAATATTCTGCTCTTTACATGCACTGTAACTTTTTTATTCTTTGCAAGGGCTGTATCATGCTGTAGACAGCATTATAGGAAACAAAAGTGTTTCTGAATATAAGTGCAATTATGTTAGGAAGAGGAATCATCACTTAGTTCCAAGCATTGGTCTGTCACACGTTGAGTAAGCTGTTCTCATTACAGAGATTCCATTGGCAAGACATATTAAGGAGGGGAGCTACACCTGGACCCGAAAATCATTATTTTCCAAACAAATTGGATCAAATTGTACAAACATACCATGAACCAAAAGACTATTACCAAAAATAATGTTATTTTCAAAATAAAAATGAGCAATGCTATGGTGATGGCGGCCATCTTAAATTTTGTTTACATAAATATAAAGTCTGAAAATTGGCTCAGATTATCCCTAACATTTGTTTTACAAAACGTTATGATGGATTTTTGATATCTTGTATAGGAAATTTTTTTTTCGTGATTATTTTTGTATAGTCACTAACAGCGAACCAATTTCTGGTCTCTGCAGAAGCATAACTCTTCATTGGCTCAAAATTTTAAAAATCCGTCACAACATTTTGAAGATAAATGTGTTATTAGTATTGTGTGCAATTTTTGTGAAAATCTTTTACAAAAAGCCAAAGTTATTAACAAAATAAGGCAGAAAAACATTTTGAGAAAAACGCAAAAAACTATTATATTATTATTAAATTATATATCACCTTCACTGCCATATCTCGACTCTCTCTTTCCAGATTTATCTTCAGACCAGAGTACTTTTCTTCCTTAGGAGAAGCTAAAAAACCTAAATATAGTAAAAACCAAAAATTGCAAGATTGACCCCAAAACCCAAATTTTGGGTGCTGCAGTGCTTCCCCCCTTAATGTAAATCAGCATCTGTTGATATACTTCATCTTATTCTTGCATTTACAGGCAGACATCTGGTCCCTGGGGTGCACGGTCATTGAGATGGCTACCGGGAAACCTCCCTTCATTGAGGTGAGGTTCAAGTTTAAGATTTGAAGGAAAAAGTTCTTTTTTGTTAGTCATCTACATCACATGTGGGAAACTATTCATGTATAGATCTGTATCAACGACTTGCCATGGAGAGTGCTCAAAAGTTATCAAGTATCAGAGTTTCATGTCTGGTTATCTAGAGATGTAGTTGGCAACACAGATTTTGTGCTGCTGACTTAATACTGAAAGTTTGTGAAAGCTGTGGAGCAGCAGTTGAAGGTTCTTTGGGTTTCTAATGAGAAATATAAGTTTACTGTTAACAACTAATTAGGATGCGTGTGACTGTAATGGATGCAATATAAGCTGTAAATGAGTGAAATGAATGGTTTGCCTCACCAGAAGTACTTTTTCAAGGTCTAGGAGTGGTATGCACAATGCTGTTTGTGCATTAATGGCAGCATCTGTGAGAAATTGCCCCAAAAAATCAGTGATCTTTCCTGTAGTTACTGCCAGCATGCAAATTAGACATCACTTTGCATAGGGCCTTAGATGACTATTTGCTGTGAAGTTTTGTAGACCCAGATGAAAATGTCTCAGTTGTTTTACTTAATTGCTTATACAGAAGGAAACATCCAATATTTGTATGTGTAAATTTGACTTTTGCCTCTCAGATGGCAGAACCAAATGTCAGTCATTTTTTGTGTGTCTCATCATGTAGCTTGGCTCGCCTGAAGCTGCAATGTTTAAAGTGGGTTTCTACAAGATGCATCCTCAGATTCCAGAGAGTATGTCATCCAAAGCCAAGGACTTCCTGTTGAGGTGAGGATATTTAATTCCTTCTGATCAAATGTAATTAGAATTATCTGTGAATAAATATGTATATCACTATAGGATTTTAATATATTTAACCTTACATACTCAAGAAATCTACAAATTCACTATTACACTTTAGCATCGAGTCCCTATTTTCCCTTTTTAAATTTACTTATAATTTTGAGCACCTTATAGATTCTGCATTCTGGACTGTTCCTCTTGAATTTGCGCTTTTGAGGTCTTATTGTATATTTGCCTACACAAATGATGACAGTTATAATTATTCGTAGGATAGATGAACACTTATCATTTCATGTAAGAGCTTCATGTTATCTCCATTTGTAAAAGCTTGTTGAGGATTATTGTAGAAGAAATTTTGTTCTCATACAGAAGAGTTGGAGAAGATGTACAAGGTTCATAAGTGATTGATTACTATCTATCATCGTATTTAAACATGCTCATTTTTTTCTGTTCTGTATGTTTTGAGGTCTTTTCTTTTCTTATCACTTTGTTGCATGTTTTATTTTCTCAGATGTTTTGAACCAGAGCCAGCCAAAAGGGCAACAGCTGGAGAGTTGCTTGACCATTCATTTTTGTATGAGTAAGTGAGCAGCTTGTTGTTTTGTTGTAATTGGTATTGCTTTGAATGATATGATGCTATTCTTGCACTCTCAGAGTGAAAGAGAACTAGACCTGAAAATATTAGAATCACTCTATCATTTCTTTAGTCTTTTTTTTTTTCCCCGAGGAGAAATTATGGAAGAAGTGAAGTGATCAAGGCATATATCCAAGCAGTAGTATGAAGAGTGTCAATGATGTAAAATATATTTATAGGTTTGAAATTTGAAATGTGAAATTTAAGTATAATGAGGTGAGTTATGAACAATACCAAGTTCATCCAGGGGTGCCAGCTGCCTCATCCTTTTGGGCTGAAGCCAACAACATCTTTTAGTGATCCCAGTGTTCCATTGCTGAGCATTTTTTAGTTGCTTTATTTATGGTATATATTTTGCAGATCAGAATGCTAAAGAAGTTACTAGGATGGTGCATTAGTGTCTTGTCTTACATAGTATGATGTGCCTGAAAGAATCAAAGGCTAATGTATAAAGTTAATATATGGTCTTAAGAAGATGATTCTGATTTAAGGAAACTTTGAAGAAATCTGTTCTTTCCTCCCTCAAGATTCCCTGCTATTCATTTTAGTTTCTTGAAAACATATCAATCATTTGTGACATATTTGTGCATATTGATGCTGTTGTATGAATGGATATAATTTTTAAGAGAAACTGGCTGTCAGATAGTGACTTTGATGTGTAGAAATAAGTTTATGTAATGTTTGGTGTTGCAGAAATCTTGGCGCCAGAAGGAAGAAAGCCAGTAAGAAGCTAAAGGGAGAGCATGATCATCATGACTATCTCAGGAGCGTGTCTGGTAAGTCATCAGAGCCATTTAGGACAGTATGGATTCTTCATGAATCATTAAATAAATCAACAATAGTAGTAACAAATGAAAACTTGGTAGTCATATAGTGGTTAACCATGCACTTATAGGGTTCAAGTGCTCCACAACAAGAATCTGATGCACACACCCACACAAAAATGTGCATGTGCATGATCCAGTACAGCAGAAATTAAATATCTGCATGGGCAGCTGTGAAAGTGTGAATAGATGCATTTTCGACTGCCTGCTAAGAATTTCTTGACCTCTTTTCTAAGGCAAAAAGGGGGAGAGAGCTTGTGTTAAGGATTTTGTGAGTTTTGATAATTTTATGCATTTAATGCAGCCAGACAAATTACTGCCAAAGCTATCTGTGCCACAGTTCTGTGCAGTTCTGTCACAGATAGTTCAACTGTTTGGGTGAAATTGACTGCAGAATTGTTTTTCCTCATCAGAGCCAATGGGCAAAAACAAGGGTGGTGATGACTTGAAACTTCGGATCCCAAGAATCACCAAGTAAGAGTTTATTTTGCCTAACCACACCCGCTTGCTTGTGACGAGGGATGTCATGGAAAAGGGAAAAAGCTCTTTTTATTTAAATCCAAATTCAGTCACACAGGGCATGAAAAACACATTATATGTGTAAGAGATATTATTGTAATAGTGATAGAAATGGTTATTAAAATGTTGCAGAGTTACAAGAGAAAATCTTGGATTGCATTGACAAATTTGTTTTGAAACTGATAGTTCTTTCAGTATGGTCTCAAACTTGGAAGTTTCTCATAAGTTGTGTGCTTTACTTTAGAATTGTTGTGCTGATATTACATCATACAAATGAAATTGATATTTTTTTCCAAATAACTGGAAATTGTAGTTTAGAATATAGCCCTAGTACTATTGTTATGGTTCTCATGTCTGGCAAACAAACCTACGTTGCTTGCATGCTTGCGGTGGCAGGCTAATACACAGACTGATTGTCCCCATTTAGAGCATATCATATGTAATGCTTGCTCATCTAATTAATCAGTATCCACAACTGTGCTTGAGGATTTGTGAATCTGATGTTGACTTGGAAAAAATAATACTGTAATTACAGACACTATGATACTGTAGATGTAGCATTCAAGGCACTAAATATTGAGTGAAGCATGGGATATATTCAGTAGGTTCTGTCCACACTAATTTGTTGGGTCTATAGTTTTATTATGATAATTTGTGTTTTGTGCTGCACAGTATCATGGCACTCTCGTCAAATCAGATTCTATTTTAACCTGTTTGTTGAAAGAACATGATCTCTTCTCACATTAGCCATTAGTATGGAATACTCACATTATAAATAATCTACAGAAAAGTATGGCTAAATATGTCTTTGTTGCCTTGTGAGTCACATATTGTCTCTGAAGATAATGAGGAATTTGTTATTGGTACATGTCTTTCAAAAATTACAAACAAATCTTCATCAAAAGCCACTTTCTGTAGAAATTTTGTCTTTGAGCCTCAGGTTTATATTGTAAGTGATGTCTGGTGCTTTGTAATCTTATCCTGGCTTTTCTAATTTTCTATCTCTGCATGATGAGGGCATACAAATAAACTCATTGAGGATGGATATATGCATCACTTATGCATGAAACACACCATTAGTATTGTCCTTGAGGAAACCAGATAATGTGTTGTGGAGTAGCTTGCAAAGGCTGAGTTATCTGTTGTTATTTGAAATGAGTAACATTTTTATTTACCAATATAATTTAATAATTTGTTCCCATGTAGTTGCTTGTTTGTGTTATATTTTATTTAAAATCCATGCTAGTTTCAATCCAAGTGCCCGAAAAGGGATTATTGTACTGTGTTTTTGGAGTGACTTTGAAAACTTTCATTTAAGAAACCTATGTGGACATTTAATAGGGCCTTCGAGGAATTTTGAAAAGAACCTTTAGTCTGGACATGCTGTTTTGAACTGGGATATCTCCCCATGTAATGTCATAGACCTTTGATGTTGATTATGTTGAAACATAGATTTCAGATTTTGAGGTTGAAAAGTGCACATGGGTGCTAATTTTATTTATCATCTGCTGATCAGAGGTGGATGCTGTTTGGAAGACTAGAAACTCTTTAGATCTTTGAATAGAATGTCATCATTGCCCTTAAGAGTAATAACCAGGCTCTAACATGTTATCAAATTTGATGAATAAAACGATGAGTAACGTTTATTCTGCTACGGTGGTAGCTTTACAATGCATCAGGTTTGTCACACAGTCAAAATATCAGCAAGTGTACTTTTGCCAAAGTAAAGTTTGCACCTCATCAAAATGAAGATGAATCATAGAAATGCTTAGGCAAAAAAGCACTCGCCATCACTGATACAATGCTTAGGGCCTACATTATGGCTTGTCAGTGGATGTGACTAACTAAAGTGATCCTATCAGAATAAATGTTTATCTCACATTTGTCTGAAAAACTACTGGCTAGGGGTAGATGGTGGCTTACATCAGAAAAACTTCGCTAAACACAGCAGTGGTTTTGCTTGGCAACTAGATGTATGATGATAGTGATAACTTATCAAACACATATAGCATCAACCAGAGACAGATGGGGATTCAAATAGATCAAACAGAACCATCTGAGGTTCTCTCCATGAACTCCAGTGAGCAAAAGTCAAGGGACAGGGCCATAGGCTAGGCCTGGTTCATTATTACAGGAAACTGTCTCAGAGGAAGCCTGATAGTTGTTCATATTTTTAATCTTGGTACATACCCAGTGCAGAATCCCTGGCATGCAGAATGCTTTAACTGCAAAGAAATCCCTGCAATTCCATTCCAACATCACCCCCATTACTTTGCTTCTTAAGACTGAAGTGTCATCTGAACTGGCTGCTTTCCATCAAAGCGCTTACCTTAACTGATAGTCATGCCACAGTAGCTGTCCTTGCTTGTGATGCAGATGAGAAAAGAAAAGAACATGGCATATGAGTGAAATATATTGTGAGAATGTGTGTGGTTTGCCATCTTTTGGTTTTTTTTTTGCTTTTTTAAATATAATCCCCCTAGCGCAGCATGAATTCAGGGACAAAACTGATGACAACATATATATGATTTTATGGAGTGCATTTTCTGTGTACATGAACATATTTTCCTTGTGAATATTTCAATTATTATTTTGCAGTCTGTGTGGTATTTTGGGACTTTACTGTGTCTTTTTGTTCCCTTTTGCCTTCAATTATTTCCTTTCTTCGTGCACTACCGTCTCACCAGACTTCGCTCAGAAGTATATGGTAGCCAGGAAAATCTAACTGATGACCTTGACACAATCGATGAGGGACGGTAAGTAGCGCATATATACAGACCAGACATCCAACAAACACTCATTCACATTACAGCTGAGATTGACATTGTTACTGGCCCATGTGAAGACCTTCCTATAAAAATGCACTAAAAATTTAAAATCATGCACTCATTCAAAGGTCTGATGAAGGAAGTACAGAAATATGGACTGGGGTTGTAGTGACTTTCATCTGAATAAGCTGAGAGTACAGAGGACTTCCCACTGCAAATATTTCAGAAGACAGAATGCTTTTTGGTTGTAAAATCCTTGTAAAAATTTTCCTTACTCTAGAGGAGTTGCAATAATATGGTGTTGACTGTAATAATGACCTACCTTCCATGTTGTCCAGTGAATAAGGACATCCACTATGTTTTCTTTCAAAATCATAAGCCCCCTCCTTACTATTTGTACATCCATATTAAGAAACTAACCACTCACTCATTTCTGTAACCTTTCCTTTGGTATGTGCACTGAAAAGGATCTCTAGGCTTTTAAGTCCTTTCCTTCAAATGGCCCCGTTTTTTGCAAAGAATTGCCCCTGTGTCCTTATTGTCCACAGAATGTCAATCTCAGGTCAGTTTGTTCCCAAACACATCCCAGAATTGATGTTGATTGAGTTTGTGTGTACTCTGATGTGCTGGCATTTGATTACGAGCTTGTTCTTCAGTTCTTTACATTTTTATGCATCGACTAACCATGTGAGGTATATTCCCACACTCACGGATTCTGTTAAGATTTTCAAGGCCTGTGCTAGACATGAAGACTTATACATGAAGACTTATCTTAAATTCAGATTAAGACGTGTGTTTTTCAGTATGGAAGTATAACCATTTTCGTCACTGAAGTTCTGAAATTTGTGGATCCTAAATCATCTGCTACATATTATCTCTTATTAATGCCTTTGATAAAATACACAAAATCAAATAGACTAAACACAATGACATCATGGTTTTCAACATGTGAAGAAAGTGTCCTAGAGTTTTAGTCTTGTTACGAAACAACGTTCTTAAGGGAGTTTGGATGTGTAGTTGAATGAAGCAGTTAATCTTGTTAATGATGTCGAGTTATGGTGTGCTTAGACACCTGTGCCCTCTAATATCCCATTTTCTTTCAGTTCTTTGAGATTGTATCACAGCTTGTACATACCATGTAACACACCTTGTAGACAGGTCATTTGATGTGTAAAGCCCTTAATAGTCTTTCTGTTCATACTTCAGCATATTGGAATTACAGTGCTTTTATTGTTTTACCTAATGACTAGTCTGGATATCATGAAGCATTATTACTTGAGATGCCTATACTGATATGTGTCTTTTTTAGTAGATTATTATTCTAGTGTGTACAGTATTTTGTTTTCAGTGTTTTTTTTTCATTTTTCTTTTCTTTATCATTACAGTACATTATTTTACTATAGGTTATATATGAAATAATACCTGTTAAGTTTCAGTAATTCTTGAAGCATCACGCCAGTATGCAACTTTCCCTTATCACCATTACAGAATATTTGAGATCATAGTCCTCATTTTGATTGTAAAATCACTTTTTGATATGCGTTAATGAAAACTTCAGATATCTTTCTTTGGTATCCTGGAGCAAGTTAACGTGTAAAAGACTGTTAGCTGGACTGTTTTTGATTGTGAAATTTATACCCTTACTATTCAGAAGAAAACTCCAAGTAACCATATTTGATTTTGTTGGTCCGCTTTCTTTTTAGGTAGCCTGGGTAGAAATATGGACTGTGATGCAAAAAAAAAAAGAAGTGAACTCCCCATATTTCAATAATTTTGACAATAATCAGTAGATATTTTACAAACTTGGCAAACGTCATGATGTGGAGCATAATTCACAATAAATTTCAATCCACTGATGCACATAGAAAAATAGCAAACTTTCTCTGAAATTAGTGATCATGTTTTGAACTATTATGCAGCGAGCACATATGCTGTGCAATATGATAAGAAAAAGGTATAGGTCACATTGAATGAAGTGATTCAGAGATTGAAAGGATCAACCCAAATCTTCTACTGAAACAGACATGCTTTGTAACATACAGACATGAGATCTGTTTAAACAGTAGTTTGTATGTGTTTGAGGGGAGGGAAAGGGGGGGAGACACATTTTCTTTTTTTTTTCACTTCATGAAACTTATGTTGACTTTCATCAGTAATAAATGAACTTTTTAAAATATAATTTCGTTAGAAGATTTGCTGAAAAATGCTTTTTCCTTTGAACTGTCCTTCCTGAACGAGCATGATGAGTCAACCAGAATTTGACTGTTGACACAGTCTTGGACATTTTAAGGTCTAAATGGTCTCCTCCTGCAATAACCTCAGAATCCACAGCAGTTTAAAATTTAAAACAAAAAAAAATCGGATGAAACGAAATGCC
>JAWQUT010000215.1:797167-822317 GCA_033807755.1 Ellobium chinense
CCCCCCCAAAAAAAAAAGCACCACAAGCTGTTAGGAATGCTTCATATTGGTAGTAAACATTAAATTTATTTAACCATAAAAGGAGAGAGATATCTGAAATGCAGTATATTGAACCATACTTGTCAATGTTGATCGTTTATCATATTTTGCATGATGGATTGAATTCAGTGCAATTTTTAGGGTAATAAATGATTTAAAGCTATACTGTGTAAAAATAAAATTCCATTTAGTTATCATAAAAAGGGTAAGTTTTGAGTGAAAATGAAGGGTTCACTATTTCTCGTGTCACCATCAACATAGAGCATCTTGCGTAACACATGGGATCTTTTTTGTCAGGTTTCAGTTCTGATAAATGTTTCAAGATTTTTGGCTATGCCTTGTTTATTTATAGATTGTTGGTATTTTTGTGATATCCAACACCTCTGATGAATGAATGTGCCAGTTGTTTTGGCCATTTTATTTCTATACTAAACTGAATCTAATATAACATTCTTAGATAGATATCCCTTAATTTGTTCTTTAATGGCATACATTTAGATGATCAGAGTTAGAAAATCCCCACAGACTCCACACTGCTGGTAATTGTTATTAATTTAGTGTTATACTCACTGCTTTCAACCTGTCTTCTGACTTAGCGTAGTCATGTAAATTTTTATTCTGTTATTTCTTTCTCTCTCTTTCAGCCCAACATTCACTATTCCTTTAATGTGAGCATCGCATTGTTTCATTTACATTCACATTTACAATCAAAATTGAATCAGTTGTGCTGGTGCTGCCTCTAGGCATGTAGAAACTGAATTTGAATATTCTCCTCCAGTGCTACACTAGGCAGTGAAACCTAGGGAATAAAAACTCAGTGGAACCATGAGAAGTTGGAACTGAAATTTTTTTTGTTTGTTTTGTTTATTGATGCCACCTACTGCTGAAGAAAAACAGAAGCTTTTTTACTGGTAACTTGAAAGTTTAGGTGAAAGTTGTCATTATCAATTAGACATGCTTCATTTGAAGCTCTTCTACTTACGCCAACACAATACTGTTTTAACATTTGGTCCAACGTCACATGCTTATTTTCCCTTTGTTTTCTCCTCATCCTTTAACTTATGACACTCACACACTTCCCCATCTTATCAGATCTCCCCATTATTTGAGGACATGGGTATTGTTTAAAACAGGGGTTATTCATTAAATAATTTGCATGCATGAATATGAAGATATTAACCAGGGTGTAGATGGTTAGATGACTTAAGGGAGGGTATTACATACTAAAGTTCATCTTGTGGAGAATTTTACCTTCCTACAGAAAGTTTGGGAGGAGTTTTCAAAACTGTATGTGTTTGCCATTGAGATAAGGCACAACTGCATGCTGTCGTATCGGATAAGCCTCAAGATAATGTGCATGCTTAATGGCATGGAGGGATGATAATGTTAGATTGGATGGATATAAAATGGAGAAACAAACATGGAGTTATTCACCCATAACACACACAAAGTAATGAGATGATCTATCAGTGGATATGAACTGATGACGAGGAGGAGGACCTCAGTAGCAAGTTTTCAGGTCTTTTAACTTCCTTTAATCCTCTTGAGCCATGAATGCATCACATTGGAACTCAGCACTGGATATTCTCCCCCCCCCCCCCCCCCCCCNCCCCCCTTCAAAAGATGAAGTTTCATTTACCTTCTATACACATAGCATAAATTTACCATACATTATCCATACACATAAGACAATACACATCATAATATACAAAGTTATAAATGGAACACACAACATA
This sequence comes from Ellobium chinense, assembly GCA_033807755.1. Classification (NCBI taxonomy): domain Eukaryota; kingdom Metazoa; phylum Mollusca; class Gastropoda; order Ellobiida; family Ellobiidae; genus Ellobium; species Ellobium chinense. Next base: position 798,943 of record JAWQUT010000215.1, read on the forward strand.
GTCATGTGAAGTCACCACAGTGCAACTTCCTGATCCCTGAGTGAACAGCGTAGAGTTGACACACCTATTATATTCTTTTTTTTTTTTTATTGTGTTCTGCTTGAAACCTGCCTTCTTTGTAATAATCTGTTTTGTACTCGAATCACATGCAACAAGAAAAGCAAATATGGTTATGTTTTTGCATGAGGAAGAACAGCCATGAAAATCAGTGATTAGCCATTGGGAAGAACTTTTATTGTTGCAGTATTTGTGGGAAATCAAACCAAGTGTTGAAGATAGTACTTTTCTTTCAGTCCAAAGTGAGTTTGCCATTTTAGTATTGAAGATAAGTCAAAGATTTTGTTTCAGCAGTCTTGAAATTTCACTCCATTTTACTTGACTCTTCTGCACTTATGCACACTTGAGATGCCATCATGCATGACAGCAAAAATTAGACCCTCACTTTCAAAAGCATTTTACAGTATATTAAGTAATATTGGAATATTTCCCAAAATGAAGCATTATCTTTGGGAGTGTGGAAGAAGAGAGGATTTAGATATTGGAGGGGAAGGGAAACGCTTCAGAAATTATGGTGCTAATATATGTAGGTCACAGAGTTGTGGAAAGGTAGTAGACATCCAGCTATGTATATCAGGCATTTAAGAACTTCTTATGTAAAGAGAAGACCTGACTTTGATTGAAATGCCTGAGATGGAAGTCCACAGCACAGTTATAAATTTAATCATCTTGTGAGATTCAAGGATGAACCAAATATCAACTTCTGTTTGGTTGACTGTCCTTGAGGTGGCAGCATTTTCATAACAGTGAGTGATAACTATTGAATCGTAGGGTGAAATGCTTGGGGCATTTCATGGCTGTCTTTTCTTTTGCTCATCTTCAGTACCTAACATAAATAGATTGATAACATTGCTGGACACTTGACCCTATGGACAGTTTTTCAGTGTTTTATACTAAATCTGAAACTGTCCTACTCATGAGTAGCTCTGAGATTTTGAAAATGCACAGTAAAGCCTCACATTTGCAGAAGACCACGGAACCTAATATTGAGCAAGTGGATTTTTTTTCAAATGGGAAGAAAGCATGTAGCTGTTGCTTGCTGCACTTTGAAATTTAAATTTATTTTCTGTCAGGCTTTGCTATCAAGTGAAATGATAATCATGCTTAATGTAGCCACATGAAGTAGTGCGTATGTGCCAGTTTATTTTAACCTTTAAATTATCTGGGCTAGGTTTTAGGGACAGAAATGCACAATACAAATCTGTCATTAAAGTCAAACCTGCCATACCTATCACACAGTATTATCTTCACTAACTGGTAGCGGCCACAGTACTATTTCCTGGATACTCTGATTTGCATTATCTTTGTCATTAATATTTTCGTACTTTTGAGTAGCAATATTTTGCTCAGTTTAGTTATAGTTGAACTGACTTTAGGTGAGCTAACCAAGTGTTTATATTATTTTATGGGAAGGTTTTACTATCAGCTAGACTATCTTCAAAGTTCATCTTGCAAGGAGCATTAGCTCAAGGAGAATGTATTACACCTTGAGCATTGTTTCTCAAAAAAAACCAAAAAAAACTTGATAACCCTGAAAATAAGATGGCCTTAAGATACAGATTGTTTGTGCAAATGAAATCAGCAGCAACTCTTTTAGACTCCAACATTATACAGTGATATTTTAATTATTCTCTAGGATGATAGAGAAGCAGTTGAACAGTGATGTGAAAAGTAATGCGTTTATTGCTTAGAAAAAAATTATTTGTTAACTTGAAGAATATTTCATTTGAAACTGCTATTCATCTTTGTAACTATGGGGAAATCTGCTGCAAGAAATATAAATACAGCTTTTTCAGTTTGATGCAGTTGTCACAGTAATCTGAATATTCATTAATATGTAGCGGCAGGTATGAAGGGACCGAAGTAGGGACATACTGCAGTGAGTTTAGGCCTCTTGTCATTTATGATCTGCCATGCTTGTCTTGTATTTGCTAGTCATTTTTAATTTTATTGCATGTCAGCTGTTGCAGAGCCATCTTTTCACTTTTCAGCTCTGCACCATTTAAACAGATGACGGTGTTTTTCTTAGTTCTGAACCAAAAGAACTTAATTTGTGAAGGATGATATTTACTGGTGTCAAGGCTCTATAGAAGACAATGATATCAAACTGTATAGGGCTCTACAACGTTTTTTGTGCCATCGTTGACACAACATTTGCTTAGGACCTCCTCCTAGCTTAGCAGGCTGTAACCAAACCCCAAGCCATAGATGTATATGTATATCTGTTGTTTTGAGCATCTCTGATTCTTCAACAAAGCTGTATTGCCTTCTCTCTTATAGCTGCCATTGTGAACATCTTGTTTTCTATCACACAATTACTCTGATAGCAGGGCTTGACTCTTACAGATTTTCCATCAGTTACAGAATGTGGTCATATTCGCATACCACCATGATTTTTTTTTTCTAACAACATAACAATCTCATGATTTTTATTTTGTAATTAATTATTTGAGACATTACAGTGCCTGGGAAGGGGAGAGGGGGAGAGGAGATGGGACTACCAAACTCATGCCACTCTACACACATTTATACTGCCTTCTTACAGGCATTTTATTTTGTTGTCAGACCTATTGAGAAATTTGGCTTTATGACACCAACTTTGCACCTCTGGGTTGCAGTGTTATGCACTACTTGACTGACCATTGGCAAGCACCACATGTTAGCCAGTCCTTCCTTTTGCCCTCAGTCGCTGCTTGACTGCTTAATTATGTAGCTCATGTTTTCAGGAATTATGTGTGTGGGTGTTTTATTTGATAATATGGGGGATTCCATGATGAGGATGCTTTCTCAGACTCTACATCCTCTTAACCTTAAGACCATAGTAATGGACCAGATCCAGAGTTCGGGGAGTGGGAGAGGAAGAGTGGGGATAATCTAGAACTCCAAATTATGGATGGCATGATTGAAAAGAGGAGCAAAGGCAAAGCTAGACATTTTTGATCCGTTGATCAACCCTGATGAAAAATACAAGGGGAAAGAATAGACCATATGAGTATGGTACATATGATCACTCACATTTTTTACTAGACCAACAAAGAGCTGAAACAGAATTTATTTACACCTGTAACTCCTTCCCCACTCCACAAAACCAAAACAAAACCACCCCATTCCACCCCACCTTTTCTCCTTCAAATTCATCACACTCTAACTCCAGTGCAACCTGTCAGGCTTCATATTTGTGTTCTGCGTTTTCTTCTGTCTTTTTTTTTAAGCATATCTCCTTCTTCAAATATGGTTAATACATAACTTATGTCGATTTTTATTGGTTTAGCTCCCTAAAATGTGTGAAAAGCATAAGATATCCAGAAAAGAGGTGTGTTACATGTGATGTGTAACAAGTACAAAGAAGCAAAATGACTTCCTTGCATAACATGAAAATGGCATTACATTTAACGAGGAAATGGTCTTTTCATTACTTTCATGGTATAGTGGTATGAAGATACAGAAGTAAGATTTATTCGGACTTGTCAGAGATAGCATGATTAAAGTTGTCTTTTTTTTGTATACACTGGCATATTTGTCAAGTGAAAAATCTGTTAGGCTCGATCACAAAACATGATTAGATGAAGTTACAGGATTCGTGCAGGTTCTTCGAGGTCCTTAATGAACCTTAAAAATATTAAGGTCCCTAATAAGTGCCTAAATTTCACTGACATGGTTCTGGTTGTTGAAAAGTTCTGAATTTCTTTTAAAAAAAAGTTCTTTAGCCATGCTGGTATCATTTATTGGAATGCAAAAGTTACCATTTTTTACTGTAATAGTAAACAAAGGTATTTGACAAGATGAAAACTGTTTATAAAGATTGACGATTTTATCTTACTTGTTCTCTTACCATACAGTAATTTATTGAATGGTTTCCTAAAAAGCTCCTTAATTTTTCCATGGAAAAGTGGCTTGGATCTGAGTGAGGGTCAAGTTTCTGAAATTTTACAACAGGATCTTGAACTTTCATCTTCAGTAAACCCTAATCTGAACCTCCCCACTCATTATACACTGCTGGGGTCAAGACCCTGTTATATGTTCGTATGTCCTGTGAGTTCTGTATTATTTTGTACATGTGTATGAGGGTTGTATTCTGCTGGCCCCACTGTTTGATCCCTGCACATCATTTCAGTCTCACACCAGCAAGCAGCACTGCCGATCTGAGCGTTCTGGATGAACAACCCAGGTAAAAACTTATTTATTTATATATATTTTATTTGCTTCCGTCAGCTTTACGGTGTTAGTTTGTATAAAAAATCTCATGATATGATTTTAGGAACTGTAATGTCTCAGGCACTTTTAGCTTAGAAATGCATGCCATGTTTCAGCACAATTCCTGGAGTCTGCAAAATTTATGAAAGTTGCAGGTCATATAGCTTTCTGTTTGGTGATCATTTCTTGGCATTCTTTTCATGATCTGGGGCAATTCTTTGTTTGTATTTTTTTCCTTTTTTTTTTTTAAAGAAAGTTTGAGAAAGTTCTTATCTCGTTACCTCTCTTATCCTCACACTGGTCATTGCTAAAAAATTTGATTTTGGAAGTCTTATGTTCTGGAAATGTATTATTTTAAAAAAGTTCTCCTCTGTACAAATGTCATGTTAATCAAGGACATTTCAAGATGGCATTTCTGACCTTTCTGTCTACATTTCTTCAGTGTTTGCCACCATTGTTGTCCTATTCTCATCATCATGCTAGTTTTCTGTGAGGCATTTGGTCATATTTTTTACTGCTTTTTATATCTCTATGTGTTGTGCAGACTGACAAAAGTAGACACTAATTTGTATTTTTTTTTCTTTAAAATGTGGTTGCACAATTTTTAGCTGTCTCTCAAAATTCCTACATTTTATTGTTGGTTTTTTTTGGGTTTTTTTTTGGGGGGGGGGGGGGGGCGNGGGGGGGGGGGGGCCTTTTATTTTTTCTTTTGTCCTATAATGAAAAGGTTATAACATTATGATATTAGCATTATTGTTGGCAAGCATAGCATTTCTGTCTTTAAAAAAGTCATTGTAAAAATGCCTGCTTAATGCTGCCAGGGAGTAATGACCTTCACTGGGTCACCAGGGAAAAACCAGGATTCCTTCACTTTGGTGGGACTACTGCCTTTTCAAATGAGACAAACAAATCAACAAAATTATGTGTCATGCTACATTACACCATGTAGTAGTAGAATGCGGTTCCCTTTGTTGCATTTATTGTATCACTTTCAGAAAGGTGTTCATGGCCATTGAGATATATTGTCAAAGCTGCTCAGTGGAATTTCTTAGTACACTGGATAGTCTCATTTCAGTGTTTTCAGTGGTATTTATTACTGCTGAAGACTCTAAAAGCTGAATTTCACGTGGTAGCCATGGCTTCAGCAAATACAAATTGGGTATGCCCTTAACCAAAAGCACATATAGCAAGTATGTGAAAAATGACAGATAACTTTTATTTCAAGACAACCTTTCACCCTTTGTGCTTGTCTTTCTTGGTTGGTCATCTAGTTTTGTCAGTCAGTGTACTGTTATTTCAGTACATTTATACATTTTCAATTGAGCTTTTGGTGATTCAAACGTTCCAACTTATCTGCAGCTTTATAACGTTCTTGACTAGCATGGCTGTGCATTTGTGACAGTTTGCTTGAAGTAGTCAGAATCCTAATAACCTTATCTGTCTTGTTTTTTTCTGCTTCCTTGGAATTGTGCAGTTTCTGTGTTTTGGTTTATGTTGGGTGGATTGGTTTCTCTGAACACTAAAAATTAATATTCTGGTCGGACATACACAGCATGCTTTACATGCATTGCATCAGATATATTGTGGTGCGCCTGTCGCATTTTATGCAATGAATGCATTGGTCATTTTTTGTTTAATTTTGTTTTGAAATGCGCATTTTTCATGGAGCCTTTATGTCTTATAGGTTTCATGTGAACAGTGTAAAGATTCAGAAGTAGCTGGTTATAGGACTGAATAAAGTATGGGATAACAGAAATGACCATTTGTACAGAACATATCAAACACTGTTGACTCTCAGCAGTGAATTTTCTTACAATCAACCAGTAGCAGTTTTGTGGGTGCCTTGTCAGGAAGTGCTCCGCAAACAGATGAATTACTGTAACTAATTCAATTATTACCATTACTTTATGACCACAATAGCCATTTGACAGTGAATAGTCTCAGTATTTTGCATTTTACATCTACAGCCACAGCCATATGTTTTTTCATTTGCTTGCACTTTGAAATTGTCTTTGCTGAGTTACTCTGTTACTAGGTTTCTTTGTTGATTTTTTATTCTTCATTTTTGCTTTTGAGTGCAGGGCTATAAGTTATTATTTCTGTAAAGTGGATGTGTATTGTAACAGTGTGGATCGGTTATTTGTGTCTATTTACTGGCAGTGCCTCACTGCACCATTTCGCAGTGCAGTATTTAGCAATATTAATAGCATATGTGACAGAACAGTACTAGGTGAATGACAAAGACTCTTTGAAAGGAGCTTCCAGATTCTTTTGTCCTTCTCTGTGTTTTGAAATAAGCACTGCAGAGTTCCATTCTCACTATTAGACTTGTAGGCATATCACATGACTTCAAAACTCTTAGTTGTTCATTGACATTGATTGATGACATTTATAATATGTGTCCAAGCTATTATTTGTGAACGTTTTTTTTTTCTGTTTGCATGGGAGATTTTTTTATATCACTTAAGATTCACATACAACACTTTAGGAACAGGCATTTGGTTTTAAAGGAGATTTTGTGTGTGATTGGTCCATGAACTTATTTAGTTTCTTCAGGAGTTAGTGTATCCTTGTTCTTAGATTCTGCCTGCCATTTAAAGTTTCTATGTTCCAAAGATATCCTCAAAGCATAAGAGGCTGTACATGACTTGATAAGCTGTGTGTCTTTGGGTTGTTTTTTTAGTGAGTCTGTATGCAGGCTTTGCATATTCATCCCTCAATGTGCTAGGAATTGGCTGCTGGTTTTACATTTGTTTGCTTGCATTGCGTGTGCTACGCATTGTATCTCAGATATTTTCATTCCTTCATTGTCATTAGTTGGTACTATCAGTGGTCAGTCCTGAAACCCTTCAAACCTGCTGTGTAGAATGCAGACCTAATCTGGAAAAACAAGAAAACTATGTTCATGTAATTGTAAGCAGCCATTGTTTGCATAGTCAAGAGTTGTTGGGCAATATAATATATGAATTTTCGGCTCGTCATTGAGGGATGAAGTAATTGGTGAGCCTTCTTCCTTTATCTTTGAGACAAACTAACTTCCCCCCCTCCCCCCCCAATAAANCCCCCCCAATAAAATCTTGTTTATACAATCTATCTATCTACCTATTAGTTTGTGACTGTTCAATGCCAGATGGTTCAGATGATAAAGGTTATATTATGATCAGTATTGGCAGTGTTAACTTTCAACTCCGCATTCTCTTTGCATCTCGTCATTTCACAACGCTGCATTTGCCATATATATAATTACTGAATTTGCCTAGCAAAAGGAAATCTATGCTAAAGAACAAGGAGCACATTAGCCTAGATCCCATCTGTGGCTTTACCTATATGCACTCATTCATGCACAGTAACACTTCTGATATATCTCTTTATCTTCACCTGCACTAATGGGTAAGAGTAGGCATTCAAAATCTGGATGGCTTATGCTACTGCATGACTGCTTCTGAAGTCCATACCCTTTGTTGGTTACAGATGTTTGGCTGAGAGAAAATTTGTACACAAGAGATGGTACATTGTATAGTTTAAATAATGTAAATATGGTGTGAGGAATTGATCCACAGGCAGTTACAGGAATATTGTTCTGCTGGCCACCGCTGCTGCGTTTGTCCCACCCCTTCCTTGCATAACAAAATTGTGTCGATGATGTGTATTGTTGTGTGCCGTCCCTCTGAAGTCAGTCTAGACCTATTTGCCTGAAGCCAAATCGTGACTTCTTTTATTCACAAATTGTTCTGGTGTGATAACTTAGTGTGTGTTTCATAGCTTTGTCAACACATATATACGTTTCATGCTCACTTTCATGCGCTTTGTCATTCCAATACATTATTTGTGGTTTTTTTTTTCACTACCAAACTGCGATGATCCATTTCATTGTCAGAGTGTCTTGAGCCCCCCTTTCCCCCTCTTCCCCCCCCNCCCCAACCCCCTTTCCGACCCTTGGCCTATTGATGAGCCCTGAGCTCAATCTACATTAGGCATCCCATAACGGTTTCTAGCAAATCCTCGCTTTATTGTCATGAAATACTAGGAACCCCGTTGTTAATTCAATAATTAATTCTGTGATTATGTATGTTTCTGTCAAAAAAACTTAGTCTGTGAAAATGACTATGCATTGGGCTGGCATGATACTCTTTGACAGCAGATGTTCATTTCTTCGACTTTGCTGCGAAACATAGGTTTATCAAGATTTATGTTTCTTTTTATTACTCTTGGAATTGTTAATCACTCAAGGAGTTTTGTTTTTCATTTTCATTTTGAAAAATTAGCCAGTTCCATAATATACCTATTGTAACAAATTTATTTTGGATCTCAGAAACTTTCCCTAACATGTTGGCTTGTAAATAATCTTGCTTTAGTTTCAGTGTGATGTTTTCTTTATTTTTCTGTCCTGTTAACCCATGCTAATCTCTTGGCTTTTGACATCATTTCTGTTTGGTTGTCTTTTTCAAGTGATTTTGTTTTGTTGTGTGTCCGTCGTCTTAATCCTGCTTCCCTCTGGTCCCAGTCTTACCAACAATACTTTTGGCTAAAGTCTCACCGGTTCTGTCCTTCCCATTATTTTGTCCCTCTTTCTCTTTTTTCCTTCCTGCTGCTTTTGCGTGCGTACTTGTGTGTCCATCCATAGCGAAGACTTCCGGAGGCGAAGTCTGTCCGATAGCCACACCAGACCATCTCGCAGAAGGTGAGACCATTTAAATTAAACAGAATGTGCACTTGCCTTCACCATTGCTTGCTGTACCCAGAAAATGCATACAATAGGCATCCATGAGATATAATTCCTCTACTACTGGGCTAACAAATTCAGTCCATCAACTTTTTATTCAGAGCACTAGAACCCTCAGGTGCTTGTACTAGTTTTAAGCCACCAAATCCAACCCATAGATTATATATTTTTTTTTCCAAATAACTGGGACCTTCTGCTGCTTTTGCTAGTTTTAAATCCAAATTACTTATCCAGTTTATTAATTGTATGTTTCTTTAAGGCAATGGAATTTTGTATTGGTTTACAACACTAGCTTCAGTCCAGAAAACCTGTTTTTATTTTTTTCAGTTTCTTTCTTCAAAGCATTGAAATCCTTTTACTGTTTTACTATTTTTAATATCATTCCTGCCCTTCATGAATTTCTTACAGTAATCTATATTACTTTTGGTTTGATAGTCATATTCAGTTTCTTCTCCCAACTTTACTAATGTTGATATGATATTGTCCAGCTATAGTTAAGTTTTACAGTCTAATGCTGGCCCAAAACATGCAGTATTTTTTTATCAGGATATTGGGCAAGTTTAACTTATTTTTACCTTTGTTAAATTTACTTCAGAAACCAGATATTGTTTTGAGGATGACATCAACATGTCTGTGTTCTTGTCATTAATCATAATCGGTCATAGTTTGTTATGTTTATGCACAGTAGTCATACTTTGGTGAATTTCGTTTGACTGTTAAATCAGATTAGTGTAAGCTGTTCATAGACATTGCAGTCATGCTTGAATATTCTGGTCTGTCACCAACAAGATGGTTCATTGCCATGAACATGGTTAAGGCCAGAGTGGGGAAATCATTTAACTAATCAGTCATGTGTTTGGCTATTAGTATCCACAGTAAATTTTAGCACTATAGAAGATATGGAGCTTTAGGATATCTTCATGATTGGCGGGGGGAGGGGGGGGGGGGGGGGGGGNGGTGAGGGGAGAGACAACTACTGTAAACTTCTCAGGTAGTTGTTAAGTTGTTTGGATGATGTGCATGGGTAGAGTCTTGTGTACTTTCAGGCAAGATCAGTCACTTCCCTATATTAGGTAAACCATATATATTAGCTAAGTTTATTATTTCATGCCATGCCCTTCATCAAATATGTTAAGATGAAAATGCTCGTGAGAAATCACAGTATGCCCTAGTGAGGGATGAGGAGAATCGAGGCATGTTATATCTGTTAACTCTAATTAATTCTCCGAAACGTGTGGTGTTACTTTTTCATGGCTTTAAAGAAAGATTTCAAATCATGGACCTGCTGCATCACAATATGAGTATCTTTTACTGATTTGTATGCAGTAATGAATATCAGAGCAAAGTACTCAATCAACTTGAAGATTCAGGCTTAATTGTAAATAACAGCAACCTAGATTCCTCTTTTGATGTAGGGCCTAGACTTTTTGTTTGGTCTGTATGCTTTTGTGTATGGTTTTTCAAGTGGACATGTCCTTATACTTTCCCAGGTAAATGTCAGATTTGTGACTTCTGTGGCTTGCTTTAAAGTGTTTTGTAAAAACATTCTAGAAAAGAAAGATGTCGCCAGATATCCATCCATCCTTATGAATCTTCGCATGTAACTCTTTGTCTACTGATCCTTAACTTTTGGCTGCATATCTCCTCTGTCTGCATATGAAGCAGGTTCCGGTATGTTGCAAAGCAGATAAAGTACATGTAAACACACGGTTTTATCTTGATGATTATTTTGTCGTGTGACCTCCGGGCAGTCATTTTATGCTTTCTGCATTGTCTCACTGATGGCTTACAGTTGTGATGTTGTGTTGTTTTTTTTTTATTGTACTGTGCTGGTGGTTTACAGTGTCCAAGTCATGTCCACCATAAAAGATCCATTTTATTCATAGGTCTCTAACATATACTTCTCTGAAATCTAGAACCGATGCGATTGTGATGTTGCTGGTGCAAGTGCTGGTTAATGCTGTGGAGCAGCATGGTTGAATGGTTATAGTGTTGCATTCAGGATCAGAGGATCATAGTATCAATTTATGGCCATAATCATGCTCACGGGGGAATTGAGAAAGGTACTGAATGATTTGTTATGCTAGGATTATGGTAATGTAAAGTTGTGTGAGCAGGCCTTGGCCTGGATATGACATGGAGAGGCCGTTATTACTTTTTTTTTAAGTTCCCATGCACTTTAGCATGGTTCAGGATGGTAAATTATGTTACTATTTAAAAGCAATTCAAACAGCTGAGCTGGTGTGCCTGTAGATGATTTCTGTGTGTGCATATATATATGTTTGTGTGTTTGTTTTACATAATATGATAAGTACCACATGCCACTTATGTTCAGGCATGTGTTCAGACGGTTTATGGTGTGAGCTGTGTATTGAAAATGACTGGAAATGCAGACCTCATAGAAGCTATGGATAAGCAAATGGGTGTGTATTTAGGTGTATTACATACCATGAATAGTAAAAGGGAAAGCTTCCAAATTTATGTTATTGTCCTTGCGAACAGACCAACTTTAGAAGAGCAAAGTTGCATATATTCATCTAAATATTAGCCACTTGCTCATGTTCTTATGGTGCATAAACACTATGTACTCTTTGACTGAGCATACTATGCACTCTTTGATTGAGCATTGCTCTGTGTGGGAGTTGACATGAAAAATACAGTGCCATCAGATAAGGCAATTACCACAATCTTATACAATTGCCATGATGTATGATTGCGTGCACGTTCATCAAACTATATTTCCTGTCTTTCCCTGGCACCTATTTCATTTTTGTGATGCTGTGAGAGGGTATTAGAGGGAGAAAAAGCATGACGCAAGTGCCATGACTGTAATCTATTGCTGGTTGGTAAATGTCATCATTTTGTGAGAGAGAAAGTAATAATGGAAGTAATAATGGTGTTGAGAACATGTGACAAACATAAACAGTTAGGTGACACATGGAATTATGCAGAGGGGATGGCCCCCAACAGAGTCTGCTGGAGAAGCATCATGTCTGTCCTATCATTGATTGGGGATGATAGGGATAGCTAGCAGTGTATGTGACCTGACTAAGTAAGAGTTTGAAGTGGGAATTATGTTCTTATGCCAGCCTTTCTCTCCTTTCAAGAGTACAGGTCACTGACAGGCGCTCTTTAGGCACCTTTGACTGGTATCAGTTTTGACCCATTCTGTCCAGGTCTAGGCTTGCTGAACTTGTTAGCATATCTGCAGCTTAGGCTTATCCGAGTTTGATAGCAAGAGCTCCATATCTGCCCCCTTTTCCTGTCTTGTCAGTCTTGAGATTGGCAGTGGCAGTTTTTGCAAGGATATATAGGCCTCTTCTTCTGTGTTCCTGGACATGTCTTATATGTTGTGGTGGTGCTGATGCTTCAGACAGAATGTCAGCCATATTCTGTAAATCTGCTGCCAAGCATCATAGCTTCATTCCAGTGGCAGTCTGCTCAGGCCAAACTTTCTTCCTAACTCTTATCTGAATATGGGAACTGCAGTAACATGTGGTAGGGAGTCTGCTCCTTCCCCACTCATGCAGTGGAGCCTTGGTTCTGCCAATTTTCTAGAGGATATACAGGCCATTTTAAGATGAATTCATGATGGGGTAGATTTGCAATTTGTTGGTAACAGTATTGGCAATATTTTCACACCCCTGCTGGGCTGCAAAGGACATCAGATACTGATCAATACATTGCTGTGGGGAAAAAAAATAGTGGCTTTGGAAAAGAGGTATAGGGGAAGCAAGGAATGACTCAGGCTCAGTCAGGAGGCTCATAATGCTTAGGTCTTTTCCTGTGTTTAAGAGTTGAAAACTGTGTATGAAATAAAAAGACCAAAATGCTTGTGGCTCCAATCTTGATTCTGAAATGTGCAAACTGGAGAATAGAATGTTGTGACAGGAGATAGTATGGGCAAGATTGGCTCTATGACTGTGGTAAAAGAGATTGTTTTGCCAAACCATTCTCCTTATGTTACAGCTTATTCAGTGATTGCGGGTGGTTTATAACTATATTTTCAGAAATGAAAACATACAAGGAGTTGAACAATGGCCAAAGCAGGTTGTAAGACAGTGATATTGTGCTGATCTGCAGATCAGGCGGATATGTTAAAAGTGTTCATTTCACGAATTTTTGAAATTATCATCAGATTTTGAAATATCTGTTGTTAGGTGAATTATTCTCGGAGTATTCTTCAATGCATTGTCCTGTGGGCACAGCAGATGCTTTGAGAAAGGCAACAGCTTCCCCATGCTCAAGTGCTCATGCTGAGAAAGCACCTTCTGGACCAAGAGTTTAACCTCCAGATGCAAGCGATAGATGTTTTCAGTGCAGTGCGTGTCAAGTCGGAATTTTATTCATCAGCTGCATCTTGATTAAACTGTGAAATGATAATGATAAAAAATTATTTATTATTGCTATTCAGCCAACTAGGACAAACAATCTCGTAATTTCCATGACCTCAGACTTAGAATAAAAAATGTGAATGATAAGTAAATGTAATACTAATAGTAAACAGTAAACAAGTGTTGTGGTTGGAGACAGAACGGGTGCTGCCGGACCATTTTAGCTACATGAAAACCTGAGCTGGCCTAGTTTAGCCACATAGAAAGCTTTTTTTTCCTTCAGTTGTTATCAGAAGATCAATTCCTTTTATAGTGTGAGGAAAAGATGACTTGAAATGTTCAATGAATCCACCTGATCAGGAGGAATTGATTGGTTCAGTGTTCATTTAGTTTCCTTATCTTTAGAGATATGAATTGTAGAGTCAGCAGGGTGGTGGAGAGGTAGAGCACTTGTTCTTGGTGTAAAAGTTTCAGGTTCAAATTCTGTCAGTAGCAAGTGTGCAGTTTTACAGGAAGAAACATATCACCAAAATCAGAATTTTATGGGAGGGTCAAAAAACTCTAGCCTTGCACATCTTTCTATCAGTTAACCATTGCTGCCTATCTCAGAAACTATAAAACTACCACAGAAAAATGGAAAGAGCATTAAACTCTGTACAAAGATACAAAAATGTGTATTTGACGTAATATGGTATTTGATCTTTTCTGTAAAACAGCAGAAGTTTTTCTCTGGGAATTTGTTGTGGCACCCTCTTGCCAGTGACCTGACAGGGACCGGGTTTCATCTCTGGTATAACTATAGTTATGCTGTAAACAGACAATTAAATCTAACACAAACAAACAATATGAACTTTTAATGGTGATAAGGGTGATGCAGTGTGAGGTGGGGCAAGTTTGTACTGCATGTAATCTGGCATATAGAAGCATAACCTTCAATCACATGCTGAAGGACTTGGTTTGAGACTGACACTAAAGCTAAATATGGGAGTTCAAGTGAGCCGGAATGGGACAGGGATGAATCATGGTGGGCCAGTGGGAAGTCTGAAGGTGGGGAGGAAGGCTGGAATTGGCAGAGACAGTGGCTGTGGCAGTGATGTGTCATCTTCCAGTATCAGTACCCCGTAAGCCTTTTGTTTTCTTCGTGACAGTATTTTCTCATTCATTATGATGAACTAGAATATTGACATTTATTGAAATTAGCTAATCATATTGAGGCAGGGAATAGATTTGCATATCATGTGGCCAGAAAAACAGGTCATTGCGGAGTTTTGATGGAGTTGCAAGAGGTGTATAAAAGAGAAGACTGTCATGAGTGTAGTGCTCACATCAGTTCCAAGCAGGGCTATAAAGGGAGAACATTATGAATGCAGACACCACATGGTAGATTAGTTTAGTATCCATTATGCTTGGAGATCAGTAGAGTCATGATCGCAATATTTGGATGGCTGTCAGACAAATTTCAAGGAGACAACAAGAAATTTCAGCAGTACTATTATTATATTTGGAAGCATGGGTCTCAAGTTAGAGTCTTGCTGGCATCATTCAACATTTGAAATATACTGACACAGATCATAACATAAAATTGCAGCAAATATGATGATTTGGTTGCCACTTCAGAAATAAATTATGTAGGAATGCTTTATTGCTTTTTGCTCTCATTTGCAAGACCATATATACACAGCTGTGACCCACCATCTGTTTCTAATTGTGTTAGCCTCCATATTTCACCTGCATTAGCTGTCTAGACACTCAATCCATGTCAGTTAAAAGCTTAATTACTTACTGTCGAGCTTGCTTATTACCACATTAAGCTTTTGTGACATCATTATCCCGGTCTATGACCGGAGCATGCGGAGGTAGAAGGGAACTGAGAGAAAGAAATGTTTTGAAAGGGATAAGACACCTTATCAAGCTTCTAACTGTATCACATGCTGTTTTTGACAGGTTTTGTACTGCTTTTTGTTAGTTTGACATGATGTTGTTATTGAACTCCAGACTTAGAGGTTCCATAATTTTCAAGAGTGATGTATATAAGTCATGTTGTGTGTAATGTGCAAGTCTATGAGATGTAAAATAACTAAGGGGTATAGTAACTGGGTTTAAAATACGGTATGATCACTTGTGACTGAAAATTAAGGAGCACACAACCTATGGGTTTGTATACAAATACAGTAGTGTTTGCTTTGTGTTCTGAATCTTCTGGTCTGGTAACATAGTTGATGTGGTGATATGAATCAACACTTGATATCTCAAAGAAGTCTGATCACAATTTGCTTGCTGAGGTTTGTTCCAGGAAAGGTTATGCAGATCTGAAAGGAAATGAGTTTAGTAATACAGTGTTCTCTACCTAGCTGTTGGGAGACTAAAGAACTAACCTGTGGAGGTGCTTGCTCTCATCTGGGCGAAACTATTTCTTTTCATGTGTTTTTGTCTTAAAGTTAAAAAGTGTAAAATTCTATGACAAATATGATGTCATCAACACGAATAGAAATTTGAACTCCCATACACATGACTTTTTTTGGTAAAGTATAATTTTGATGCATTGCAACAAGCTGTATTTTTTCCTGATTGTGACTCATGACAATGACACCTGTTAAAATGATAATCCCATGGAGAAGTCATACTCTTGCTTTCAGTTTCAGGATGGGGAAGCAGAGTATTCACAGATATAGATGTAAACTAGGAAATCTTGTTTACAAATCCCTTAGTAATTTTAATATCATAGAAGAGTAGGTTTAGTGGATGCTATCAGGGCAAAATTAATAGAAAAATTCTACCCAGTAATTTAGCTTGATGAGCAGTAAGGTGCAGTATAGCCATGATTGTAATAGTGCTTTGTAGCCATCATTCCCTAAGAATCTCCAGTTTTTCACAATTATTCTGAAGGCATTTTTATTCTGCAGCTGCATTGCTATTTTGCTACAGTACCACCTGTCCTATTAGTTGATGGAGGACCAACATCTCAGTAGAATTGTAAATGACAGTGAACAAATTTCTGAACACATTGCAATTTCATCCATGGTTGTTTCAAGTTCTTGAGCAGCAGATTCTAAGGCAGCAGTCGTACGTACCTGTGAGAATAACACTGAGTGTTTATCATTGATATGAACAGAATTGTGATCAACTTTGGACTTGTGTAACTTGTAACAGTTATTTAGCATCATTCAGGTGGTATCCTGTTATTGTCAGCTCATGAGTTTGTTGTTTCTGTCTGCCCTTATGTTTCATTACAGTCATCATTGCAGAGTAAATTAAGTTTGCAGTTACTTAGTCAAGCTAACAGTGGCCTTGCTTGGCTGTACTTGCACGGTGTTTACTGATGCCAGCTACCAGCATTTAAAGACTGGTTGGTCTGACAGTGTGAAAGGGACTGGGGATGACTTGTCCTTAATTGGATGTGAATTCAGTACTGTGTTGTCCAGTGTGATGATAAGCTCAGTGTCTGCTGATGTTATATATTGTTCACGTTGAAGTATGAAGTAATATACTGTCTTTAATTGTGTATTGAAAAGTTGATCCACGGTGAGTCACTGTTTGAGATTTAGATTAGTTGCAAAAAAAGGTGTATCCTAAATAATTTAAATATGGTTGGAGCTGTCTTACATCCACTTCCATATTTTGATCACCTTAAAGTACTCCAACTATCCTGCCTCATGTCTCAAATATTATTAAATGTAAGGGAAAATCCTGCCAATGGATGAAGTAGATACTCTGTAAAGACTACATGATGTTTGTAACATATCAGCACCACTTTTCTCATGGCCTTCTACTGATTGCTGGCATGTCTGTTGTGCATTGCATGCCATTTAATCTGTAAGGTATTAAGCCTGTTTCCAAGCTTGCTAAAAGTTAAATTCACTTGGGAGTCCCAAGGAGAAGGTTTATCTGGAGTTTTTTCACTAACAAGAGAGCTTAGCCTGATCCAGGATATTACCTAGCTATTTGACGGGTTTTGATGAGAAGCAAGACTTATTACCAAATACAGTTTTGACATTATATGTAATAATATCCCAGAATCCCTGCATATTGGGTTTGTGTGTCCCTTATAATTGTACTTGGTTTTGACCAAAACATATAAAAATGATCTGGTACTGTGCCATATCACAAAGTGGTGAGATCACAAAGTGGTCAGAACGATCTGGCATTGTGGCAGTGTCATGAAGTGGCAAGATGGGTCAGTCGTTATTGATGCCCAGACAGTTAATATGCATTGATGTTGGATTCCTCAGTGATGTTTGGAACTAATCATTTAAGAAAGGATGTATGGTTGCAAGTAGGGTCATGGGCAAGCAGGGTCAAGGCTCACATTGGGTGGCGTTTTGGTGTTGTAGAGTCCGTGTTTGGAAGTCAACATCAGTGGTCAGTTATGTTTGCACATTCATTGTCAGTCATGTTGCCAAGTCCATTGTCAGTCTTTAGTTGTCACTATCTGTGATTCTATTGTGGACCATTGTCATCTTGTAGCATCAATTTAGAACACACCCATCCTACACAATTATCATGCTTTGCTTTGCGGTATATAGGTAAGCTGTGATTAATGTAACTCAGTAAATTGTGACATAATGAAATCACCTGTCTATCACAAGTACAGGATTGGAGGCCTTGTTTGGAACAAGGTTCTTGAGTATGCTGGGTTAGGTCCAGGCATAACATTTGTTATATTGTTACCCATTTCACAATTATGACTGCTGTTAAACTTTAAAGTGCTAACAGTTGGTGATTTACAGTAGTGTTATCCTCTCCTCCCCTCCTCCTCCATCCCACCTAAATACAAAGAAACAGATAGGAAATAATATTTCTTGGAGCTTTCAATGTGTTCTGCAGTATTTGCAGCTTATATCAGTTGTCCTTGTGCAACATTTTTGTGCAGCTAAACTGATAAGCTTATTCGTGTCATACCACTACACTTTTCATGAAGTGTAGAAGTTGCATTCTTTTCATAACAGTGTTGATCATGTGACAGAATGAATGTTGAGGAGACACTGTCAGCATTGATTTGTATGATGTAGTCTTATATTTGATTTATATTGCCATTCTGGGAAAATCCCTGATGAACTGGAAACATTTTGGAGAATGACAAAGAATCAGAATCATCATTGTTTGTGTTCAGATAAAGGAACTACACAGGGAGCCTGTTCCCAGCCTTTGTTTCTGTTCTGATATGTGGCATGCTGAATGCTTATGATGTGAAATTTTTGCCTTTTTGTTTTCACCCTTGAGTATTTGCATTCTTGAAGGAGTGCATGCTTTTGCATGTCCTATGTATGCTAATTGTATTTGTTCATAAGCTCAGTTTGGGAACTAAACTTTGAAACAATTCACACCTCTTTCTTTTACATTGTCTCTTGTTCAGCCCTTCTTTATTTCACAAACTTGACATTCTCTTCAGTATCTGAACAGTATCAGAGAATTGATCATGACTACATGATGTGTGATTGTTCTTGTCAGTGAACTGCACATGAACTGTGCTATTGGCATGCATATTGGTGTTCTTCATGTTCATGGAAGTGTGGTGTTATGTGAAGATTCGTATTTTCTGATAGACTGGAAATACGGATCTGAAAATATGATACATGACACATTCAATGTATTACTTACTTCATACTCTTTCTGTTCCATTCCTGCCTCCACATTTTATAAACTGCAGTGCAAAGTGAAGTTAAATGCACCCACTTCCTCATTTTCACAATGCTCCTCACTGTGTAAATAAAGTAAACTTACTGGAGACTATCAGAGCACACGTTAAGTTTTAGACTTGACCTTGGCATCAGACAGTATTAATTTAGTACTGCACACAATATGGGCATGGACGATCTTTCACTTTCATCTTGCCACATGGCTTTCATTTATAAATACTTTCATCATGCCCCATAACATTTATAATTAAAATTCCCCTTTAATGCCTTTTTGCTGTGCCTGTATTCTTTCTCCCAGTAACTGAAAAGACAGTGCATTGAACCACTGTTTGATCAAGTTATGTGCTGTGACTTCAGATTATTGGTCATGTCTCTTGCATAGTCCGTAGTTACAAAATATGGTTTGTTTGTACTGAATTCTTACCTCTTCAATCAGTAGTGGTAATTGATGATCTGATATGCCATCACATAGTTATGTCTGGTATTGTATTTAGCAACAGTGCTGATTTTTTTTACTAATAACAGCAAGTAATACATAATATTCTATTAAATGTCAGATAAAAGTATACCCAATGTTGTACTGTGAGACAATATAACCTTGTGTTTTATCAAGCATCAGTCAGTATATACAGTCTTCAGTCTATCTTTTGTCATTAAACAGTATTATGTTCTGTCTAGACTCTGTTATTGAATGCCATTCTCTAGTTAGTGACACTTAATAGCATAGGTGTTTTAGCTAGTACTTTATATTACCTTATCACATGCCATATAACGTCTTGTAGTTCTCGTACACTGTTGTTGATTTTGTTTCCTGCTAATTTCAGATTTTATCTGACCTCACCCCAACCACAAAGTCAGACTCCAAGGTATCCACCTCACTGTGAACACAGTGCCACAGCTTTTTTTTTTCTTTTTGTAGGCTTTTACAATTTATAGTAACTTCCTCCTGTATTATTCCTATAGCCTTGGTTCACACTACAATTTCAGATGTGTTTGATTGTAGTCAAATTAATTATTTTTGAGTTTTCAGCACTACACCCTTACCTTTATCTCCCTGTTCCCTTTTACATATTCACTGCTGACACTGCTACTGTATATTCATTACTATGGCTTCACACATTTAGGGCTTTCTTCTGGATCTTTGAAACAGTACTCATGATTTCAGTGAGGGAGGATCGGGTGAACACAATTTAGTTATATGCAATGTGTATAAATGTACAGCCTTCTTCCTCACCATTCTTCATTTTTCATACCGTAGCTTTTTGTAGTATCCATTCTCTGTCTCTCTGGCTAGTGGGAAGTAGCCATTCATTTATAAGGAGAGAGAAAGGGAAACAGATGCACTCTCCACCTATTACTCTTAGATCCGGCACTGTATCATTTTTGCTTTTAATC
Organism: Ellobium chinense; assembly: GCA_033807755.1. Classification (NCBI taxonomy): domain Eukaryota; kingdom Metazoa; phylum Mollusca; class Gastropoda; order Ellobiida; family Ellobiidae; genus Ellobium; species Ellobium chinense. Next base: position 819,282 of record JAWQUT010000215.1, read on the forward strand.
ATAAGGGACACAAGGTTTTAGTTCCTCAAATTTGAGATCTAATGTGAGCTGTAAAACCTAGGGCATCTATTTTCTTGAAGCTGCTTCTTTTTTTTTTTAAATAACATTTTCCTCAGGGGACATTTGTTGTACATAGGTAACAATGGGCAAAGCTTTATGTGTATGTTATATGTATGACAGTGACTCTGCCATGTTTATTGACAGTGACAGAACTTGCTGTATATCATGGCTTCTGTCATGTAGCACCACACAACACCAGCATGCACCAATCTTTCACTACCATAGATTTATTAATATACCTTTTCACACTGAGTGAGGGTGTCCCAATAACTTGTTGTGGATAAAACCCTTTCTTATAACTCAACTAAAACACTGTTGGTTTGGTTGTTATGGGAATTCTGAATATAATACCATCAAATGTTTAGTTTTAATGCCTGATGGTTTTTGGCATATTAGAGTTTATGGCCACTCAAAAGTAAAGGAAAGAGTCCAGAAATAACTTAAGACAGCCCAGTTAGTAAATATTTACATCCCACTGCTCTGATTCTTTAAATTCTGTAGTCATGAGATGTGCTAAAATCTCCACCTGTGTGCTGATATCTAAAGGTAGACAGCTAGACTATATGGAGAAGACAAAGCCTGTATGTCACCCTAATAACAGGGATGCTTGATGTTTGTCCTCTCCCCCATTACTTCATTTTCTTAGTTCTACTGACAAGTATGGTTGGTGCAGCCTAGCCTAAATCTACACCATGACATGCAAAGATTGTGAAGCATGTGTCTAGTACCATTTTTAAGCATTTTATTGGGAGCCTCGAGTGTGTTTGGCAAAAGGTAAATGACCCAGTTACAGGTAGAGGTTTTTTACAATGAGTGACAACTTGAGGGAACACATTGCGGAAGGAAGGCAATTCAGTATAAATGCACTCTATAAGCTCTCGGCTGGGAGAAAGGACAGTGGGACACAGTGTTACATACCTCAGTGTCACAGAGCAAAGTACCAAAATCAAAGGTAGAACTGCTCCAGTGTAACCAGATTTCCAGGTTTTTATCACTGTTGCTTAAAACCCTTTATTTTCTGAAAATGCTGTATCCAAAAAGGATCAGGGAAATTTTCATGTTGTTTTAACTTTGAGATAGTCCCATCCCTGCAGATTGCCCCTTTTTTTTTAGAACAGCCATTTCTCGCAGCCATGTCATCATATTTTGGGTTTAACATATACTTTACTGTTTTAGAAGATGTGTTAGATATCTTTGGTCCTGCTTGTTGTCTTGAATGATGATGAATGGAATGAGAATGATGAGCAGTATGCATTGCATGTTCTTTTCTTTTGCTTACGCTTCGGAGGCCATTTTAATAGAGTGTTTGGGAGAAGTCAAGCATTTTTCACTGCTACATTGCGCTAACTGCTTCCAGTATGCCATCCCTATGTAATGTACTCCACTGACCTGTCCTATCCATATCACGCTTATACACACTTCAGTGTAAGCTTCCTTAATGAATGTTTTATTTTCCATTTGGCTTTGGAAAGTATGATTGTGCTTTCCCCTCAAAGACATTCTTTAGAGAGATAGAATTTAAATATTACCCTTGATTATGCTGGAGTTGTGAGTTCATTTATCCATGTCATTCTATCAAATCAGTTTGCAATGCAGCACACCTCAAAGATAACTGTGGGAAAGGGAAAGGAAGAAAGTATTTGCCTTAGAGATAATGCTTCCATGTCAAAAACTGTGCTTGATAACTTTGTGGCCATGTAGGGATACTTCAATGGAGAGAATTGGCAGTTGGGAGGGGGGAGCTGCTGTCATCTGTCACACTGACTGCCTGATAAGAAATATCCAGCCCCATGTTGACCCCTCTGAGGCCTAAATGAAGCCTGCATTATGAAGAGAGCCTCAGGAACTCTAACTTGATGCTCAGGGCACTCTAACGAGGCTTCAGCTTAATTTCTTGGATACCCTTGAAAGAACATTGTTACCTGATGCCCTGCATTTCCTTAAAATAACTGTTTTAACCACTCCCATAATTCCCCTATGACTACGGTTTTACCAGCTGTCAGGTTTTCCTCAGCTTATGACAGTTGTTATTTGATGATCTAGATTTTCCTTATTTAAGCTAATCTTCCCTGATAGCATTCTAATCTAGGTTTTCCAAACTCATATATAACACCACCAAATTGTCACTTAGGCATAGCTGTGTGTGGTTGAGGGAAAAAAATAACCTGTTTTAATACTGGGACATTGAGAGTAATCTTAATGCTTATATATTTCTGAATTTTATCATTTTGTTTTTGTTTGATCAGACATTTACCCAGGATATTGTTTTCTTTAGGTTTCATTGTTAGGATATATATTTTCACAGTCCAAATTATGTGTGAACATTTCTATAAACAGTGAATATTATCCAATAGTCTAGATGGCATGTGTGTGGTTTGTTCAAATTAATTAGTCCTGTAATTAAATTATTTTCCTGTGTTATATATTTATATATATACTCTTGATACTCCTCCCCACTCCTGCCACATGGCTTAGTATAAATGCTGTCCAGGTCTGTTTTATTCTTGACTTTAAAACTGTTCGCTGTTTACAAAGTGACATCAGGCTCAGTTTTTTGAATGAGATCCTGTTTTGTCAGCATCTCCGGAGAGCTCCTGTCATTGTATCAGAAGCTTAAAATATTTTTTTATGGTGTATCATCCTTAGTTCGGAGTCCAATATGTCCACGGACACAAGTCCTGTGCAGACCTACTTGCTGTCTCCAGACATCGAATCCCACGAATCTTCATTTTCTAAAGAGGGTGGTTTTTATTTGCTGAGGAAAGACTCTGAGAGGAGGCAGACACTTGTGCACATTCTACAAGAGGATTCTGATAAGGTGAAATATCTTAAATTGGTTCACCCTGCCATTTCTTTTCTTCCTTATTGAATGTTCCCATTGACATTAATTTCTTGTATCTATCAGCAGGTTTGTATGTCCTCAGCCTGATTTCCTGCAGTTCAATTTGTGTGTGTGTGTGTGTGTGTGTGTGTGTG